>PVJA010000866.1:7359-70357 GCA_004027025.1 Myocastor coypus | reverse complement strand
AGAAGATGCAGAAGCAAATACAAACACATTCAACCATGTTATCTTCAATAAAAAGCCCAAACATGTTTACTGGAAGAAAGCCTCTTTAACAAATGGTGCTGGAAAAACTGGCTCTCCACATGCCAAAAACTAAAACTTGACCCAAGCCTATCCCCATGCACTAAACTAAAGTCAAGCTGCCTGCCGCATCAGACCTCTTCCGGCCCATGAGAGACCTCCGTTTTGCCTGAGATCCCCAGCCCGCCTGAGACCTCCGGCCCTCCTGAGACATCTTCCAGCCTACCTGAAACCTCCTCCAGCCTGCTGCGACTGCAGGTGATCCAGCAGCAGGCACACCACGTCAGACCTCCTCCAGCCCACCTCAAGCACAGACAATCCAATAGCTAGATCTGCCATGTGAGTCAAACCTTCAGCCAGACACAAGTGTAGCCTATCCAGCACCAGGTCTACCACGCGACGCAAACTTAACCTATCTAGCAGCTAGGCCTTCCAGGTGAGTGAGAACTCCCTCCCCTGGCCTACAAGCAGCTCAGCTGACTCAACATCCTGGATGGAACGACTAACCTGTGGTCACGCAGTCCTGGACCAAAGGTCACTGTTATACAGAATGATACAGATAAGGAGCAAAATGCAATCTCAGGTCCCAAGCCCACCTGTAACAGATACAAGAGATACTACCTTACAAGAAAATGGGAATCACGCAGATGAAATTTCTGAATTGATAGCTTCTGAGGTAGACAGACAAGTGCAGAAACATAAAGAACAACTCAGATCAGAGATAATATCTGAAGTAAAAAAAGAAATGCATGAATTAATAGACTCTGAGGTGAAAAACAACTGCAGAAATGTGTAGAGGAAACAAGGGCAGAAATAAGCTCTGAGGTTAAAAAAGACATCTCTAAATTAATAGCATGTAAAGTAGGAGGACAACTACAGAAAGGTAGAAACAAGAACAGAGCAGAAATAATCTCTGAACTACAGAGAGAAAGGATAACTGTAATGAGAGACTTCAGTACTACAAAAGAAGACACTGATACAAACTTAAAGGAGAATAGAAAAATGATGGATTCCCTGACTGAGCAATATAGGAAAGAAAAAGATTGTATGAAACAGTTTCAAAGAGATATGCAAGAAAATAAAATCTCAGTCACAGCTGGCAAAACCATATGAACCAAATTGAAGATAGAGTCTTAGCTCTTGAAGACACAGTCTCAGCTAGTGAAAAGATAAGAAAGAATCTCTTAAAAGCAACCAAGATACAGGAAAAATAATTCAACATCTGGAAGATGATGCAAAAATGAACACAGTGAGATTACTAGGAATCAATGAGAAAGGAGTCAATACAAAAGATATAAAAAGAACATGGGCAGAAGTAATAGCAGAAAACTTTCCAAATATGAGAAAAGAATTGGACATTCAGTAACTGAAGCATACAGAACTCCAAATAAGAGCAACCCAATTAGAAACACACCCAGACATATAAGAGTCAAGATCCAAGAAATCCAGCAGAATATTAATCTAGAAGCAGCTAGAGAAAAGAAACAGATCACATTTAAGGGAAAACCCATCAGAATAACAGCAGATTTCTCCTCACAAACCATGAAGTGAAGAAGAACATGGAGCAGGGTGCTTCAAGTCCTCCATGAAAACAAATTCCAGCCCAGACTGCTACACTCAGCAAAATTCTCCTTCAAGTATGACAGAGAAATGAAATACTTCCAAGATAATGAACAAGTAAATAATTTCATAACATCAAAGCCAACACTACAAGGTATACTAAAAAAAAAATTTAGAGGAAGACCAAAATAACCTGAACTCAACAAATGAGAACAGAAAGAACCCACCAGATAGGGAAACCAATTAAACACAGGTGTAAAAGAGGTAAACAGTAGTAAGTAAAACTCATGTCAATCATAAGTCAATTCATTTCAATTATAACCATCAATGTAAATGGACTCAATTCCCCAATTAAAAGATATAGCTTGGTGGAGTGCATAATGAAGCAAAATCTAACCATATACTGTATACAAGAAACACAATTAACTCATAAAGAAACTTATGGGCTAAAAGTTAAGGGGTAGAAACCAATACTACATACTCCAGCACCTGAGAAAAAAGAAGGGGTAGCAATCTTGTTTGCACACATGCTAAACTTCAAACCAAGTTTGGTGAAATGAAATAAAGGAGGCTGCTACTTACTTGTTAGGGGGAAAATTTAAGACAAAGAGGAAACACTCATAAATATATATGCACCCAACATGGGAGCACAAAGTTATATATGGCAAACCTTAATGGTCATGAAAAAAATCTCATATTCAATACCACAATCTTAGCAGGAGTCCTTAAAACCCCTTTATCCACAAAAGATAGGTCAAGTAGACAAAAAATTATCAAGGAAGTAGCAGAACTGAACCAGAACCTGGAACAACTGGACTTAGAGGACATACACAGAGTATTTCACCCAAACACTTCAGAATACACATTTTGTTTCAGCTGCACATGGAACATTTTCTAAAATAGACCACACATTAATCCATAGGTCATGCTTAAGTATACGCAAGAAAACAGAAATTATCCCATGCATACTATTTGACCACAGTGCAATGAAATTGGAAACAAATAACCAAAAAAACCCCACAGGAACCCCTGAAATATGTGGAAATTAAACAACATCCTTCTTAGCAACCAGTGGGTTACAGATGAAATTAAGCAAGAAATTAAACAATATCTGCAATTTAATGAAAATTCAACAACTTACTGAAATTTATGGAATGCAATGAAAGCAGTTCTTAGAGGGAAATTTATAGCCCTAAACTCACACATTAAGAAGACAGAATGGGAACAAATAAATACTCTGATGCAGCACCTAAACTGACTAGTAAAGGAAGAGTAAATAAAATCCAAAGCCCAAACACAGGAGGAAATTATAAAGATTAGAATAGAAATCAATTCAATTGAGGCAAATAAAACAATACAAAGCATTAATGAATCAAAAAGCTGGTTCTTTGAAAGATTAAAAAAGATTGATAAGCCCCTAGCTAACCTCATCAAAAAGAGGAAAGAAATGACTCAAATTCAAAAAATAAGGAATGAAAAGGGTGAAATTGCTACAGACCCAGCAGAGATGCAGAGGATCATAAATAGCTACTTTGAGAATCTTTACTCTCCCAGAATTGAAGACACAGAAGAATTGGACAGATTCCTAGAAAAGTATAAATTACCAATACTGAATCAAGAAGATATGAGAACTCTCAGTAACCCAATAACAGCCAACGAAATACAAAATATAATTTTAAAAAAACCTACTGACAAAGAAAAGTCCATGTCCTGATGGATTCACCACTGAATTATACAAGGCATTTATAGAAGACATAATCCCAATACTCCTCAAACATTTCAATGAAATTGAAACGGAAACAATCCTCCTAAAATCATTCCTAGAAGCAAGTATTACACTGATACCAAAACTAGAAAGAGACACAACTTTTTAGAGAACTACAGGCCAATTTCTGTCATGAACATAGATGCAAAAAATCTGTATAAAATCTTCAGCACTAGAATTCAACAAATCATCAAGAAGATTTTATACTATGATCAGGTAGGATTCATCCCAGGGATGCAAGAATGGTTCATTACACACAAATCTATGAATGTGGTACACTATTTCAATAGAGGCGAAGCCAAAATTCACGTGATTGTCTCAATTGACACAGAAAAGCCTTTTGACAAAGTCTAACACTCATTCATGTTCAAAGTCCTACAGAAAATCAGAAGAGAGGTCTTCTACCTCAATCTGATAAAAGCCATCTGTGATAATCCCACAGCTAACATAATTCTAAATGGAGAAAAACTGAAGCCTTTTATTCTTAAGTCTGGTACAATACACAGATGTCCTGTATCACCACTTCTGTTCAACATAGGTCTGGAATCATTAGCTACAGCCGTTAGACAAGAGAGAGAATTAAAAGGAGTAAAAATAGGTAAAGAAGAAGTTAAATTATCATTATTTGCAGATGACATGATAATTTATTTGGAAGACCCCAAAATCTCCACCAACAAACTACTAGAAGTAACACAAATTCCGTAGCATAGCAGGTTACAAAGTCAACACAGAAAAGTCAATGGCATTCCTCTATAGAGATAGTAAAAACACTGAGAGAGAAATTAGAGAAACAATATCTTTTACAATAGCACTGAAGAAAATGAAATACTTAGGAATTAACCTAACTAAAGAAGTAAAAGTGCTTTTCAATGAAAGCTGCAGTACTCTGAAAAAAGAGATCCTAGAGAATTTCAGAAAATGGAAAGATATTCCCTGCTCCTGGATAGGAAGAACCAACATTGTAAAGATGGCCATATTCCCTAAACTGTTATACAGATTTAATGCAATTCCTATCAAAATATCGTCAACATACCTCACAGACGTGGAGAAATCATTCCTAAAATTTATGTGGAACCAAAATAATCCCAGAATTGCAAAGACAGTCCTGGGCAATAAAGGTAAAGCAGGAGACATTGCAATTCCTGACCTAAAATGATACTACAGAGATACTGAGACAAAATCAACATGGTATTGGAAAAAAGTAGACCTGAGGATCAGCTGAATAGATTAGAAGATGCAGAAGTAAATACAAACACACATGTTTACTGGAAGAAAGATAGCCTCTTTAACAAACGGTGCTGGAAAAACTGGCCCTCTACATGTTGAAAACTAAAACTTGACCCAGGTCTATTACCATGCACTAAACTAAAATCAAAATGGATTGAAGTTCTAAATATTAAAAGAGAAACCCTAAACCTCCTAGAGGATAAAGTTGGAGGAAATCTTAAAGACATCAGGGTAGGCAAAGGGTTCATGAACAAGAATCAAAATGTTTAACACCTGAAAGAATCAACAAATGGGTCCTCCTCCAGCTGAGAAGTTTTTTCATGTCAAAAGAAATTACCAACAGAGTGAAAAGACAACCAACAAATTTCAAAAAGATTTTAACTAATAAATATTCAGACAAAGGTCTTTTATCTAGAATTTATAAAGAACTAAAAACCATTACATTTAAAGAGTTGAGACTATTGCCAAAATGGAAATAGTCCTCCCAAATGATCTACATTTCTATCTATGATAGGAATATAATTCCTATCAAAATCCCATTTGATTTCTTTGCAGAAATTGACTGGCCCAGAAAGCGGGGCTGGCCAGATAGCTCAGCAGATTAAAGTGCCTGCTTAGGCAGATGTAAGGGCCAGGGTTCAATCTTCAGCCTTCAATGCAAGCCCCACCCCCAGGATGTACTGAGAAGGCAATTGAGACTGGGCATGGTGCCTACAGGGGTCTAAAACACAGGAAGTATCACTATGAGTCCAATCTGTGTAGTGAAACTCTGTAAAGCCTGTACTAAAATACATTTTAAAAATAATAAAAGTTTTTAAAAATTGACAAGCTGATTTTAAAAATCATAAAAATTCAAAGACACAAAATTGTCAAAAATTCTTCAAAACAAAAAACCAAGTTGGAAGATTCACACTTTCCAGTTTGAAAACATAATGTACAACTATAGTTATCAAAACCTTTGGCATTAGCATAAGACAGACATGACAATCAGCGAAGCACACCGAAAGTCTTACAATGCCCCCACCACTTCTACAATAGCTGACTTCTGGCAATGGCCCCTAAACAATTAAGTGAGGAAAAGTTAGTCCTTTCACAAGTACTACTGATACTATTGGATTTCAAAATTTTAAGAAGAGTAATAATATTATGAACAACTACCTTACATCATATAAAAAAATGTCTAACTCAAAATGGATCAAATATCTAAATTTGGAGCTTTAAAAAATGTAAAACTTGCAAAAGAAAACTTGCAAAAGACAAAAAAAAAAAAAAAAAAAAGAAAGGAAAAAAACACCACACATTATTATTAGCAGCTTTTAGGGGGGCTTTTTGCTGTTGTTTTCGTTTTTGTATTCTACCAGGAATCCATCTCAAGGCTTCATACTTGCTAAGTAAATACTGGGCCACTGAGCTATACCCCAGTTCCAAGCAACAATATTCAAATCAAGACTTAAAAGTTGTGTAATTCAAATCTTTTATGTAAAAAACACCAAAAAAAAAAAAAAAAAAAAAGCCTCAAAGAGCACTTTATAAAATGTAAGATATATGAAATTGTCATGTACTTTTTAGTACTGGTATTTACTTAGACAATCCCTTGTTTTGCTTGTATTATTTTGTTTATACCATCAAACAATCGTGATAAAAGTCATCGACATCTCAGAAGATCAGTGTCTCATAAAGATTACAACCACAACAAGTGTCAGAGGTGGGCATTGTCACAGCCATGAAGCAAGCGGCCCTGCCTGAAGAAAATAGGTACAAGTTCATTTTCCTAGTTAAGTTCTGTTAAATCCCAAGTTGCTATCTCAGAGGGGATCCTTTGAACAGGCTTGAAGGATTTAGCTCTTCAGACAGCCATGAACAGTGAGATTAAAAGTCGTTGGACTATGAAAAAGTTTCAGGTTATTCTCTCTCTCTCTTTCTTTTTTTAATTCCCCCTTGCCTGAGTAGAACTGGAAGCTGAGGATAACTGATATAACTCAACAACTCATTAAAATACTCTGTTTCTAAAAATAACTACTCCTTTATCAACCCTTTAATACAGGCCATTTTACCCATGGTGACAGAGACTCCTACCCGTCTGTCAGTATCTAGCACACTTAGCTTCTCTTGAAAGCTATGAATGAGTAACTGATGATCAGTACACGGTCCTCGCCGGCAGCTCGGCATGGCCTTCAGGTTAAATCCCAACCTAGGATATAGAAACAGCAGTGGCTCCTGCCACTTGCAAAATCTTTCTTTGCAAAGAAAGGGTGTGCCTTTCTCCACCCTTCTTTTTCAAGTGTTTCATTAGCATATTTGTTTGAATATATTTATTGAGGGATATTGGTCTATGTGCATACTGTATCATGACCCATTTTACTTCCCCTGCCCCTCTCCTCACGCCAGTCTTCCTTAACTCCAGACCTCCCTCTTGGGCCAGAAGCAGGCATGTGAAATCAGACTTTACCTGCAACATCCAAGTAACAGAGGCAGGACTGGCGATTGTGCCATATTTCACATGGTAGAGTGACAAGACAGTAAGGTTCTTGTTCTTCATGAACAACCTGCATTAAAAAAGCCTTTTTCTTGCAAAGTCTCCCCAACAGGCTTTGGGAGCCTGAAATTCTCCCAAATGAGAGTTCCACTTTCCCATCTAGGACCTGAGGCCTGAGAGATACTGTGTAGCTTTCTAGGAAAGACTCAGTGGTGTTTAGGAAGAAAGCTCAGCTATAGGTGCCTGCTTGGCAAGCATGAGTTCTGGCACTGGTACAAAAAAGAAAGAAAAAGAAAGAAAGAAAGAAAGGAAGGAAGAAAGGAAGGAAGGAAGGGAGGAAGAAAGAAAGAAAGAAAGAAAGAAAGAAAGAAAGAAAGAAAGAAAGAAAGAAAGAAAGAAAGAGAAAAGAAAGGAAAGGAAAAGAAAAGAAAAGAAAAGCCAGCCAATGCAGGAGAACAGGCACAGTGTGAACTGCACTTGTAGTGTGCAAACATACCGCTGTCTCCCCACACTCATCGCGCTCCTCTCACACCGCCCTGCGCCTGGCCAATGGTCACGATTCCACCCACCACCATTCCACATGCCCCATCTCATTTCCCATCTTTTTCTGCTCTTACTCTGCCTAGATGCCCTTTTACTTCCTCTGTAGAGGTGGACGCTTCTTGTTTGAGATCTGCTATTATTTGAATGCTCTCCCAACAGGTCATGTGATGCAAATTTAATTCCCTAATTCATATGTTGAGAGGATTTGGAGGTGAGGCCTCTTGTCTTGTCAGTGGTGCTCTAAGAGGTTACCAGGAAGGAGCCCTGGGATGGGATCCCTGGTTTTGCAGGGAGCAGAGAGGCCTAGGATGACACACTTTCTTTTTCATGTCATACATTGCCCTCCGCCATGTTAGAAAGTGCAAGAAAGACCTCACCTCATGTCACCCATGTTCCTGTGCTTCCCTAGCTTTTGGAAACATGCTATAATTTCCTTGGAAATCAGAGTCACTTCTGATGGATCTCTGAATCCCCTTAACCCAGAATAATAGCTTTCACATGTAAAAAAGTCAGTCAGTGCTTACTGCTGCAGTAAAGAATGGTGCCAATCCTAAAAAATATCTCAACACTTTAAGTAATCTTTGCAGGTTTAAGCCTAGCGATTCTCCTCAATAAAGTAATCCATTATGCTCAGCATCCATGTAGGCTTCAAGACATATCTTTTAGATTTCTCTGAGCCATCCAAGTGCTCTAACCACACTTAGTAAATACTTTTACAACTCCTCGTTATTATATATAATGGTTGTTTACTTACATATTTGTCTTTGCTCCCTGATTGCAAACTCTCAAAAGATTAGTATTATATCTTATTCATCTTAGACTTTCTTGTGCCTGGCCAATGACTGGCATGTAACATTTCCCATCTAAATGTTTGCCAAATAAATAAATAAATCCTAAATAAAGAGATTCGTGACTTTCCATTGACTTTGCTACTCTGCCTCTCAGGCCAGCCCCTGGACCCCTTGACCCCTGGTCTCAGGCTCTCAGCAGCTGTGTGAACATTAACTATCCCATTTGACTCCCCCACCCTGAAGCCCCAGTGCAACCCTCCCCTCTGGCTGCCCCAACACAATGAACTCCATGTGAAACTGGCCTGCATTCAAATGAAGCCAAGGAGAAAAGCTGTTTGTCAAACTTAAAAGACAGATGTTAGCACTTCTCAGTTTCAAACTGAATCCTAATACTTGTGAAGTTCAAGTTTCATTTCTGCTTGGCCAAATGGAATTTCCTGATTCTGTGTAAGAAAAGTTTAAGGCTCTACATTAGAAGATTTGGAGGACTTTTGGGGCTCTAAGTGATAACCCAGGTTTATCTTGGTGATTCATAAATACATTTCTTTTTTTCACATAGATTTTACATTACCCCCAAAAAATGGTATTTTTGGCTATGATCATGACAAAATGTTCAGGAGGTTGCTACACATCGATATTCACAAAAAAAAAAAAAAAAAAAAAAAAAAACAGGTAGAGACATTTCCCAAAACACAGAAGTTGCTGCGTTTCCCTGAGAGGAAGGAAGCTTCTCTGAAGCAGACTGGCTAGAGCATGAGCTGGCTGTGTTTGCTACCCAGCTCTGACTCATGCAGCCTTGAGGAAGTGCTGATATCTTCCACGCTTCTACCTTCTCATATGGAAAATGGACTAATCACTTGGCCTCCAATCTGCCTCTCGCGAGTGTCGCAAGGCTTAATTGCTTGATGAACACTTTAAGCTTCACATGAAAGTGGTACCTCAGAGCAAAGTATGATGATGATTATGCATAATTAAAACCTCTAGTAGAAATACTGGTCTGAATGAACCCCCCCCATTGCCACCATAAAAGAACTCAGATGGCAGTTTAAAAGCAGTACACAAATCTATATAATATTCTCCAAAAGGAAATATTAACCTGTTCACATTGGCATATAAAATTAACTTGCACATTTCATATCTCATCTTATGACTCTACAGCCCCGATAACCACTATGGTTAACAGTTCCATTATCACTTCTAGTTCCAGTATGGCCAAGAAGTGGTAATCAGTGGTCCAACCTCTGGATTATTACATCAACCGTGAAGGTGATTCTAACCTACCAGACTGTGAACTTTAGCACAAAACTTTTAAAAGAACTTCTAGTGATGCCAAAAAGATCCACTAACCTAAAGCCATTCTCCCATATGGTCGTGATTTCTGAAGAGCTTCCAGCAGAAGACAACGCCTTGCAAATTACAAAGAAGACTTACAATACAGTTTGGAAGGTGTAAAGCAGAGTATTTAATCCACAAATTAAGTTCAAATCAACACGAATGGGAGTAAATCCCATCCTCTGTGAAGCACAGGTTCAACAGAAGCGAAAAGAAAAGCAACCTTCGACTCAATATGGAAATGAGATCTTCCAAAATGAGAAGGGTAAGGTGACAAAAGAAAGCCCCAGATTCCGAAGCTAGACACAGCCTCCTGATCTTGTCTTCTCCTGCCAGAAAATGGCCTGAACTCCCATTGCCCTAGAGAAACATACAGGCACCAGCTGCTAGAAGCTCCCAAGGGGGGGACAGCGACCAGTGCTGTCCTTGTGGGTCTCCGAGAGCAAAAGGGCACAGCACCCAAGTTCATCGAGCACAATGGCACTCTCCCATATTTCCCCCAAGGCTATGTTGTCAAGGACAGCCTCAGCGAGTTTTAGCAGTGGGAAGGGCTCTTTCTGTGGTTCAGGCTGATCTGTGAGAGAACAGCATGCAGAGCCACGACTCCTCCAGGGTCCTCCCACCCCACCCCACCCCCACAGCCTGTTAAGGATGCAGAGGATTGACAGCATCAATGTAGTGCTCCCTGCTACTGGTGTTGACTGTTACATGCAGATGGACAGGTGACTGAGTGGTTCAAGGGGGCAGGAATCAGGTCTGAGAAGCGAGCAGTAGCTGTCCTGCCTAAAGACCAACACCCTAGGAGCTACCCTGACTTCATACACGCAAAGCAAGTGACACAAGTCAGCTTCATCGGCATCATTCCAATACAGGCCAGGTGCAACACCCAGCATGTAAAAACACTTAGAAAATAAAAGCCCTCTTCCTGAGAGCACTAAGTCAGCATGGAGTGGGCTGGGTGCCGTCTACCTCCCAAGCCCACAAAGGGCCACTGAGCATGATTTAAGCCACATTTAGAGACCTTTTACAGTAACAAACATTTTTGACTCACATTCCAATAAAAAGGGAAAATCCTAGGGGAAAGTGTAAGGTGTTCAAGCTAATAGTTCTATCATCATGTCTAGTGGCTTAGTCTCTCAAAAATCCCTGTTCAGTATTTATGCCCCATTTACTGCAGAAGGATTTTAGAGAATATAATGATTGATTAAAAATTATAATCATCAAAAAAATAATCATCATCATCTTCTTATAGGATACAGGGATTTCTCTGTTTACTTTAAAGCAAAATCAGTACATTCAGCAGATATATACGCTGATCCTCTAGATATTATAGGACGGGGAGCAGGGGAACTTGTCTGAGATGGTAGGGGACAGCGACTATGACATTCTTATTTTCTCCTGTAGGTGGCAGCAATTATTTATAGCTGTAACACTCACCTTCAATGGTGACTGGAGGGCGACTGGGTCCGGTAGGATTGCGTTGGGCTGCTTGAAATTTCAAAACATCGAGCATAATCAATTAAAATTTTAATATCATTAAGTAAGTGCCATTGCTAGTAAAAAGGTGACTTCATTTCTGCCTGATGAGAGAGGAAGCGGCCTATTGATCCTACTCAAGGTCAGAGATGGCTCCGACTTGCTGCCCGATTGCATTTCCCACCTCAGCCAGACACGCAAGCCTTTTTTGTTCCTTGTGAAGGCATTCGAGAATGGTGCAACACAAACTGTTATTTACTATTCTTTTCCCACAACCAGGTAGTTTTTTGTGTTGGTTTTTGTTTGTTTACTTTTAAGAAACTGAGGAAGTAGCTGACAGTACCACGCAAAAATTAGAAGAGTCGTGAGCTGTATCAACAGCTACATCAAGACACTGACTTGCTGCTGCTTATAATAGGCCAGAAAAGAAAATGTGTGTATGGTGGAATAGTCTTCTAAAGAAATTAATAACAGGGATTCAAATATTTCCATCCTTATATGTGGGATAATTTATTGCTACAAAGCCCCATCACAGGTAGGTCTCCAGCTGCCATTTGGGTTTGTTGCTAAGGAGGCAGAAATACACAGTTGTGTAAGATCCCACAGGGCAAGCACTCCAAGCCAGCAGAGCAGGGCGCACCAGTTGGCCACCTTGATTTCTTTGGGTATGGCCAAGGCAGGGCTGCCCAGTCTCCCTCCAGCTCAGCCACATTGCCTGCTCAGGCTTACAGCCTGGAAAAGCTGCACAGCCCATCCCAGTATGCCTCGGGGCCCCCTGTGGACTTTCCCAGCCCAGCCCTAGCCCTTGTCCTTGCCCTCGTGTTCCCCAGGGTCTTCATTCTTTAGGAAAATGAAGGTTGCCCCACTTCTCTGTGCAGCTTGCTCAGGACCAAAAGCCCCACTCACCGGGGAGTTTCCAAATTTACTGTGCACTGGCTTCCTGAAACCTGTTTGAAAAAATAAAAGCTGTTTTTGCATTGCTTCTTTGCTTTTCCTTGATTAAAGAAAAATTAAGTTAGTTTTGAAATTTTCTCAGCTTTCCTACATACCGGCTTAGCATGAAGTCACTTCTGGGAAGGATTTCTTTCTAAATTTACATAAATATAAATAGGAAAAGTGATAGAGATATAGGTCAATCTTTAAAAAAAAAGTCCTTTCAACCCATTAATTACTGCCTAAAGATATTACTAGAAAGCTACTTCAGAACAATTGTGCTTACACCGAAAACATGACTTCTGGTCGGATTTCCCAGATGTGTGGCCTCGAGGAAATTACTGCCAATAGTAAGAATGGGAGACAGGATGGCGTAGACAGCACAAGTCCTCTTGTCACCTTTGGGAGGCTGGCTCTGAGATCGGCAGGCAGCAGAGCTGGCTTCACAAAGTCCTCTCTCTGTGGCCTGCAGATGGCAGCTTTCCCTGCATGTGCTCAGGCCCAGCCCCCTGGGTCTGTGCCCTCATTTTCCCTTCTTATAATTACACCTATACAGTAGGGTTTGGGCCCTCCTATATGACCCCATTCTACCTTCATTATGTCATTAATGACACTATGTTTAAGACCAGGTGTGACTGCATGCACCTGTAATCCCAGCACTTGGTAGGCTGAGACAGGAGAATCTGGATGAGAGTGAGGACTACACTGAAGACTCTGTCAAAAAATAATTAATTAAAAATAAAAAAGTAAATTAAGAGTAAAAATTTTGTGTTCTAATACAGTCACATTCTAAAGTACCAGTGGTCAGGATTTCAGCATGTGAATTTGGTGGGGGACGCATTTCAGCCCATCTCACTTACTTCACCTCTTCAGCTTTGGCCATAGATAGCTGGATGGATAGACAGACAGACAGACAGACAGACGATAGACAGATAGATAGAGTTTTGTGAGGACAAATTGCAAATTTATAAAGCACTTAGCTGTGTCCAGCTTAGAGATGACTAGCTGCAGGCTTTGTCATCGTGCCTCACAGGGTGACCTTAACAGGACAGTGCACAAGCTTGTGTGTGCACACTTGCCCTTTCCTATGCCCTTGAATTGAAGCCACAGTGGTGGCAGGGACAGGCCAAGGGAAGAAGAAAGATGAGAACATCCTCCCCAACACAGTAGCCACTCAGAGCAGAGATGACAAAGGACTCTGGAGATTTCAGTAGAATGTGTTCCTTCCACGCCTGACTTTGAGAGCTCAAACAAACTTGGGCTCCAAAGGAAGACAAGAGGAGCAAAGGGGAAGGCTGTGTTTTCCTGCCCTCCAGCAAGCGCCTGCTGCCTACTGGAGCCGAGGCTGCTTTCAGAGTTAACAGAGCTGGTGGCACAGCAGAGAGCAGGCAGCAGCCAAACAACCCAAACCCTATAGGCTCTCAGGCACGCTGCCTGGGATGAGTTTTAAATTTGGGCCTCTCCTGGCAGAGACAAAGGCTGGCCTGTCTCTCCTTGCTTCTCCAAGGAAAATGGCACAGCCCTTAACCCAGTCACCCTGGTGGTTCTGACACCTGATGCTGGCATCGCAGTGAACTGCTGAAGCAGCACCGCTGAGGTAGCCAAGACAGCCAGTCCGTGGCACAGCAGTGCAGAAGCTTCTTCATGGGGGAGGCGCCTCATGAAGCAGCCGAGCATGTGTGTTCCAGAAAGAAAGGTAAACTCAGATCAGGTTAGTGCCTCGCTATTTTCTCCTTCACCGAGCCTTCTCACTAGCACTTGCTTTTAATTTATGGCGTGCGGTGCTAAGGGGACCATCTATAGATTTAACATTGACATTTCCTTCATGCAGTAATCCTCTGAATCCCATTTGCTGTAAATTTCTGCAGAATGACAGAAAAATGACCTTTTTTTTTTTAAATTGCTGAGCACATTATAATGAGCTCTCTTATCCCAGTATTTGGGGAAGACATGAATGAGCTACACAATTTTTGTATGTCTGAAGTCATCTGTACCTATAAGTAGAAGAAAATATATTAGCACCCAATAAAAGGTTTTTGAGGCTCTGCACAAAGAAAGAAAAAGAAAAGAGGGCTGGCCAAATAGCTCAGCAGATTAAAGCACCTGCAAACAGGCACAGGGGCTGGGGTTCAATCCCAGGCCCTGCCGTGACAGTCCTGCCTCTGGGCCACACTGAGACAGCAATTGAGACTGGACATGGTGGCACGCCTGCAATCCAGTTCTTGGGAGGCTGCAAACAGGTGGATCACTGAGTCCAATCTAATAGTGAGAACCTGAACATCCTGTAGACCCTGCCCTAAAATACAAAAAAAAAAAAAAAAAGAAAGAAAAGAAAAGAGACTCGTGTTTAGAACTAGTTCTTTACCCAGCATATCATTCCCATTTCCAGTGAGGTTCTATTTGTTTGTCATCCTCCATGATCTGAGGTGAGACTCATTCACGTGCCTCTCTATTCATGGGCATAATTCCTACTGTAGCTGGATCCTCCTGGCTTCTAGTTCTCATGGTTCTTCTTCCAGACCCAGAAATGCCACTTGGGAAGCAGAACAATGACCTCCAGAAATGTGCAAGTCCTAATATCTGGAAATTAATGATGTGCAACAAAGGAGAATTAAAGTTGCTACGAGCATTCAGGTTGCTAATTTGCTGGCCTCGACACAGAGTTCATTCTGGGCTGCTCAGGTAATTCAGGAGTATCTGTCTCAGGGTGATAGGCTGCAAGGACTACTCAGCCCATGGTTTCTGGGCTTCAACATGGAGAAGGGAGCATGAGACAGGCTGTTCTCTAAAGGCTGGAAGAGATCCCCCTTTAGGGTATCAAGAAAGGAAGAAAACCTATCCAAACCTAGATTTTGGCCCAGAGATTTGGGGGACTTGAGAATCATAATGTACAAATCAACGTTGTTTTAAGCCAGTAAGTGTCTTGCTAACTTGTCATAGCAGCAGTCAGAAACTGATATGCCACCTCTGCTTCTAGCCCTCGGGCATTATTCACAGGAGCAATGTCTTGCTGTTACTCACCTGCAGGTCTCCAGCTACCCTTCCCCCCCATTTTGGTCAGTTGTTTTTCTTAAGTCTATAGAGGGGTTTTTTTTTTTTGTTTTTTGTTTTTTGGTTTTTTTTTTTTTTTTTTTTTTTTTTTTTTTTTTTTTTTTTTTTTTTTTTTGACTACACACAACAAATACTTTGATATAATATGAGATAATAAAACAGTTGAACAACTTTGATCTCTTAGATTCACATTTGTATAAAAACCATGTGGAACTTTCCCCCCTAAAACCACAGTGTCTTAAACCAGTGATTCTTTAGTACTGCTTTAAATAATTGTTTGGTTAAGACTTGCACTTTTCATTCCCACTGAAATGTGTTCCCATACAGTTTCCCTTGAGCCTCAACCCTAAGGCCCTGGGAAGATGGCCAAGAGTAAAAGGATGGCCACTCTCCTGCCTGTCCTTGCCTTGCTTGAGGACAGTGGCTGGAACTGGCCAGGAGGAAATCATCTGCACAGCTCCAGTTGGCAAGTGATCAAAATTTCAACAAGCTGTCTCTACACAGCGCCTCCTGCTGGTGAACAGGAGATCCCACCACTGTGGCAGGGTGTGCACTAGTCGTGACCTGTTCCTTCCCCTCCTCATGTCAGTTACTATGGAGAGGTGATGAGCAGAGGTTCTAAGAGGCCTGGACCTTTAGTCACACAGAAGTGTGCCCTTGCACTGCACCCCTCGAGGCTATGTCTTGGTTCCTAGTAAGATTGCGATGGCTCATCCCACCCTCAAGTCCCCAAAGTGCCCAAGAGTGAAGACACCGTGGATCCAGCATCTTCTGTGAACACCGTCAAGGGACCCTGGCCTATATCATCCCATTGATCTTAGTCCACTCATAGAAGTCCTGTTCACAGGTTATGTCGGAGTTGATGAGCACTTAATCTGTCACCCATGCAGAAGGGCTTCTGATAGGCGAGGCTGCCCTTCCCTGACAGGCTCTCAGGTGTTTCACCAGGTATATAGCCTAATGTCTGGCCTCCTGGCCAGACTGTGACCACACAAGTCTTGGAAATGCAAACTGGCATTTAATTAACAAAGCTCAAATGATAAGCAAGCAACTGTTTGCTCCTAAGTTAGTCACTTCTACAACTTAGAAGCTACCATGCTTAAATATTATTTTCAAATGGGAGCCATTCACCACTTTTCTTCAGAGTCCATATCTATACATTAGATGCAGACAAGTTACATGGTGCTAGATCTGCCCAAACTTGTTCCAAATAACCAACGCTATTACAGACATACCTCACAAGCTTAACCATGACATTTTCCCCAATCTGAATTTCACAAGATTATTAATAACAGGATTGTCTTGCTCTTTTGGTGATGACATTATGGCTCATTCCTTTCCCAAAGGATGTTTGGAATTCTATAGGAAGAAAATTCTTTTTAGTAAAGTTAGTTTAAATATTTAGTAAAAATTCAAGTATAGTAAACTCAGCAACTGAGTGAAAGAACATTTATTTTATAAAGGCTTTAGACAACTTAGGTTCTTCTTTGTTTAAAGATATTATTTTTGTTTGAGAAAAATAAACTTCATTAGATAAAATGGCAGACCTAAGAAAAGAATTCCATTCTCTCATTTCCCACATCTGCTCTCAATGGTGTTCTTGAAAGCTCAACTGCATTTCAGAGACCTGATCCAAAAGAGGGAGCTGCCTAAATAGCTCAGTGGATTAAAGGGCCCGCAAGCAGGCTCAGGGGCCAGGGTTTGATCACAGGGCCTACTGTGCTGGTTCTGCCCTGGAGCACCCTAAGGCAGCAACTGACACTGGGCATGGTGGTGGGTGCCTGTAGTCTTGGGAGGCTGTAAACAGGCAGATCACCACAAGTCTGACCTAGTAGTGAGACCCTGAATACCCTGCAGAACCTTCCTTAAAATATAAATAAATAAACAAATAAATGTGTCTTAGCATGCTTCAGGCTGATGCTATAAGAAACGCCCACGGACTGGCCAGCCAGACAACTCAGCAGACTAAAGGCCCTGCTTAGGCAGGCTCATGGACCAGGTTTGATCCTTGGGGTGCCGCACTGGCCCCCCCTCCCAAGGGTGCTAAGATGGCAATTGAGACTGGGCATGGTGGCACACGTCTGTAATCCCAGTGTTTGGCTGAAAACCGGAGAATTGCTGTGAGTTCAGTCTATGTAGTAAGACCCTGTAGACCCTGTACTAAATACATAAATTTTAAAAAAGGAGAAATTCCCATGAGCTTTGTGGTTCACAAAACCACATACTGCCTTAGAGTTCTGGAAACCAGAAGAGCAAAAGAAGTCTTACAGGTCCAAAATCAAAGTGTCTCAGGACTGGTTATTTCTGAACTCTCCAAGGGAGAATCTTATTTATTTATTTGTTTGTTTATTTATTTATTTATTTATTTATTTATTTATTTATTTATCTTTTTCACTTTTAGGGGCTGCAGACTGACCTAAGTTCCTGACAGCATCACTCTGTTTTCTTTTTCACCAGCCTTCCCGCCAGTCTCTGGCCTCTCCTATAGCTTCTTACAAGGACCACTGTGACCAGACCCATCTGGATAAGTCCCAGTGCCAAGATCCTTCACTTGACCATATCTGCAAAGTCTCTTTTGCCATGGAAGATAAAAATCACTGATTGTAGGAGGAGGGTCTGAACCTCTTTTTTCTTTTTTTTCATTTTTTTTTTTTTTTCATTTATACATTTGGTACAGGATCTCACTGTACAGCTAGGACTGGTAGTGATCCTCCTATTCTCAGCCACCCCAGCTCTGGGATTATATGCATTAGCCACAATGCCCAGACTCACTGGCTTAGCACTCCCCAGAGACAGGGCTGGTGTGCCATGTGGTACCACGGATTGAACCCTGGTCCCTGCACTTGCCAAAGCAGGCATTTAGTCTGCTGAGCTATCTTGCCAGTCTTTTAAGAAGGCTTATTATTTAGCTTACTGTAGTCTACTCTCTGACTCTTGAAGATAAACAACTATCTAACATTCAGCATGTTTATCTTACTCCCATGGTGCCCAAAAATTTTAACCAACTATGACTTCAAGACCAACAATTCACTTAACTTTCATCAACTCAGAACACTCAAATCTCATAGTCTAGCTCAGTCTGGGCACATAATACATCATGTTGGAAGATTTCTCCTTGTGCGGAGATCTGAGAAATTAGACATAATTTATATACTCACACAAACAAAACAGTCACAGACACTGCTTTTCAAAGAGTGAAAATAAAGGAAAAGGGGGTTCCTGGTCTCAATTCATTTCCACATGGGACCAGACAAAGTTCATTAGCTGCCAGGGTCTGTAAGCTAATTCTGTACACTGATCTCACAGCTCCACCCTTGGCATCACTCTTTTCTGGAAGGGCAACATATATTTGCAGCTGAGTAGCTTTATCGTCTTATTTCCTGCCTGCAGAACTCTGGGAATCCTACAGCCAACTCATACGCCACCTCACTGGCAGTGTTTCTGATTGTGTCACAGTCTCAGAAGCCTTTAGGTGATTATTCAGCCTGATACAGAAGGGGTGGGCAGGATAACTGATACAGGGAAGTGAGTGTGACTTCTGCAGGAGCGATTGGCCATGCATTCAAAGCATATGGCACATGTAGTCATTCAGAGCTCTTAAGTGCGCATTTGAGGCATATCAGCTCTTCAGATCTCAAGTTATGCACTGGTACATGATACTATCTGAAAGTTCTCTCAACTGTGATTTATCTCCTGACAGCAAAAGTCAAAACTCACGTAAAAAAGGAAACCTGTGCTCCCAGCAGCTACTGATGCCTACTAGGGAGCAATTAAAAGGGGATGGAATCTCAAATCACAGCAGGAAGTATTCGAACTTCTCTTTGGAAGCCAGTGTAGCGTCGCGCAGGGAGGATGTTCCCTATCAAATCGTGAATCACTCATTTGCAAAGTAATGGGCCAAAAACTGCTTCCTGAGTAAGAGTGACCTTTCTTGAAAGGTTGAACAACAACAGCCAGAGCATCCTCTCACTTCCCACCCAGTTGCCCAACTTCTGGGGAAAAATAAACTCAGCAGAGACATAGGCCTTTAATGAGTCCTGCTCAGGCATGAAGACAGGGTGGCCAGAATGCAGAAATTTTTTTAAAATTTTTTATTTTATTTATTTTTTTCTTGTTTCAAAACCTTAGTTTGTTTATTCACTCATTTTTATGGCTGGCTCAGCCCACCCCGAGGGCAGGGCTGGCACAGCATGTGGTACCGGGGATTGAACCGCAGTCCCTGAAGCCTCCCAAGCTTTCCCAAGCAAGCGCTTTAGACCATTGACCCATCCCGCCAGGCCCCCAGAATGCAGAATTGTACATGAGCGAAAATCTACAGGTCAACTTTGTTCCATATAACTTGTCACTCATGTTAGTAAACTATTTGTTAGCTCTAGTAAAACTAGAAACAAAGCATGATACATCTGTCCTCAGTCTTGCAATTCCAATTTGATTATTATATTATAGGAACTCATTAATTTTTATAAAGAAAAGTAAGCATATTAGCAATCACAAAATACAAGTTAGAATGTCACTGAGCTATTATATTAAGCCCACTAGATTGGAAAATATTTTAACAAACTGTACCAAGTATTGCCTGTGAAATATATCAATAGGAATATGGGGGTGGTATGAGAGGGTTGAAAGTTGATTCAGATACCTTTAAAAATGGTTGGAAAGGGCCCAGCGGGATGGCTCAGTGGTCTAAAGCGCCTGCTTGGGAAAGCTTGGGCGGCTTCAGGGACTGCGGTTCAATCCCCATCACCACATGCTGCGCCAGCCCTGCCGTCAGGGTGCGGGCTGAGCCAGCCATAAATGAGTGAATAAGCAAATAATGGTTATGAAACAAGAAAAACATAAATAAATTAAAAAAATGGTTGGAAAGCAGTTAAAAAGCAATACTATAAATCTAGCAGTTCTGTTGCTAGTTATATGCCCTAAATAAGCCCTTATATGTGGGTCTTCTAAATATATTTAAAACAGTGTTATAAGGCTGGTGAGATAGCTCAGTGGACTAAAGTGCTTGCTTAGGGTGGGCTGAGCTGGCCAGTGTCCAGGCATAGTGGTATATACCTGTAATCCCAGTGCTGAGGAGGCTTAAAGAAGGAGGATCACCATGAGTCTAAGATGCATAACAAGACCCTGCAACAACCAAATATACAAAATTAAAATAAAACATTTTATGTATAACAGGAGAATGCCCATAATCCAACTGTCTACTGACAAGACATGGTTGTCCTGTCATGGTTGTCCTTGGCTATTACATGGTTGTATATTGACTAAATGGAAAGTTGTATAACAGTATAATAAATTATAGTTACACATTTTAGTATGGGTGAATCTTAGCATGTCTTGTTTTTTTGTTTTTGTTTTTGTTTTTGTTTTTGTTTTTTTGGAACTGGGGATCAAACTCAGTCCCTTGTGCTTGGCAGGCAAGCACTTATTCTACTGAGCTATCTCCCCAGCCCCAGTATGGGTGAATCTTAATAGCTTATTATCTAGTGAAATAAGCAAGCCATAGAAAAAAGACATAGTTGAATGTCATTTAATGAAGTTCAAATCAAACAAACAAAGCACATCATAGAACATTAGTGTGATAAAATTATTTAAAAGCTGTAGGGGGAGGCTGGAGAGATAGCTCAGTAGAATAAGTTCTTGCCTGGCAAGTACAAGGGCCTGAGGTCAATCCCCGTTACTGCAAAACAATAATAATAATAAAATAAATAATAAAAAATAAGAAAGGTGGAGGGGGAAATGGAAATACACCAAATATCAGCACACTGGCTCACCAGGAGATTAGCTAAAAGGCAGTGTTTAGAAGAATCTTGTGAAGCTTCAAAAGTTTAGGCATTTTATTTCTGTTTCTTCAGTCAAATCACCGGTGCATACAGGTTCTTGTAGTAATTAATGTACTATGTAAATTATAATTTTAGTGTGCTTAATTATAGATTTAATTATATTTATGGTCTTTACATATATATATATATATATATATATATATATATATATATATATATATATATATATACAACCTATTTTTAAGTAAGCAGGAATCAAAATTGAAAGCTCTCACCTGAGCATGTAGCTCAGTGGTAGAGCGTTTTCCTAGTATGTGTGAAGCCCCAGATTTCATCCCCAGCACTAAACAAACAAAGAAATAAAATTCCACTATCCTTTTAAAACCAGCTAATGAGGCAGCCCTTCTCCACCACTGGATTAAAAAAGCCAGCAGGTCTTGTGACAGTGTTGGCTGTTCCTACATAATAAAATTCCTCCAGTCACTTTATATGACTCAAATAAAAACTGAGGACATCAGCAAAGGTCATTAAATGCTGAGATCTGCTTGCCTCGCTTCCTCGAGTCAGGCACAGTCCATGTCACACTCTTACCCCTTGTCACCTCCAACACCAGCCCCAGCAGGTGCTGCCAGTTCTCAGCTGGAGCACGAAGAGGAAAACAGAATGTTCTTACTTGGTCAGGAAGAGCCTGTACTGGCTTTGAGCTCTTGGGCCTAGCAAGTTTGGAAGCTGACATGTTTCTGGATCCTTCTGGAGTCTCTGAAAGAAGTGAGTGGCGATGCTCATGTGAAGGCCACATGGAAGACAATGAATTTTCCACCCCCAACTATGCAGTTGCTCTTTCTCAGCTCTAGTTTCCCAGGTGCCAGCTGCACACAGACTTCTTGTGGGAATCTCATTGCTCTTCTGGAATGCTGGGCACGGGCCCCACCAGCGCCTTTGTGCAGACTTGCGTCTGTTGCATAGGAGCCATTCGTGTTCACTTGGTCCCTACCAAGGTGCCCACCCACTCTGCGCTGATCTGCGTCTGGGCTGCTTGCTACCCCAGTACTAGCTCACTCTTGAATTCCAGAGCTAGGAGGTGGAGTCAGGCTGTACAGACTAACAGTCCTTACCTGAGCCTTGCACTAATAGCCTCTACCTCTTCTTGTTTCGAGCTGAAGGGAAGAAATCACAGAACAGCCTTTAATATAGGCCAAGTTCAAAGCCTTTATATCCATGATCTGGATAAGGAGCCCCTGGGTGAAGGGCCCAAGAGTATACATTTGCTGCTTATTTGTTTCCTTGAAAATGCACACTCATTTCTCAACTCACCTTGTATTGGTTATCTTTATACATTAATACCTTGGGTAAATACTGCAGCTTAGCACCCTAGAACATGTGCTATAGAACAATTCATTGTTCACATGAAAGAGAATAACACTGTCATAGATTGCAAACCCCACATGCCTCTGTTGGCTTCGCAAACCTCGAACTGGCCGTGTAGGGCTCAGCACGTCAGCCTCGTGGACAGTGTTATCTTGGGGCCTTTTTCTGCACTGCTCCTCCTACACTGCCTCATGCTAGCACAGCAACTATCACGAGCACCAAGTGACTTTTGATCCCTTTTAGGAAATGACAGTGAGCATTAGATGACAGAGAAGTGAGAGCAGCATGCAAACATCGACTCTCTTTGCTGCCACAATAAAGGCACTTCCTTGACAACTTCAGGGACTGCATGCTTCTGAAAGCAACCACCGGGAGCAGGATCAAGGTCTCAGAAAACACAGAAGGGGGGAAGAATATAATGTGATTAGAGGAGGCACAGGAATAAAGGGTTGTTTTTTGTTTGGTTGTTTTTTTGTTTTGTTTTGTTTTGTTTTGTTTTGTTTTGTTCTGTTTTGTTTTGCTGGCTTGGGCTGCCTTAAGAGTGGGTCTGGTGCGGCTTGTGGAGCTGGGATCTAACCGCGGTCCCCTGCGCCTGTCTGAGTTTGCTCAAGCAGACACTTTAACAACAGAGCTAACCTGCCAGCCTCCCTATAAAGGGTTTTTCAAGCTAAAAAGTGTAATTAAATAATTATATTTGAAGATTTTTTAAATGCCAATGTGAAAAAAGCAAAGAACAAGTAATCATTTTTACCTGAATATTGTTTAACTGTTTAGGAAATATTTCTGTTACATATAATCTAAAGAAGAGTTGCCTAGTAAAACACGAGACTCAGTTAAATTTGAATTTCAGATAAATAATGAATATTCTTTTAATATAAATATCCTCCTTGCAAAATTTGATATATTTTTCCAAAAACTATTGTTTATCTGAAATTCAAAGTTAACTAGGTATTCTGTATTTTTACTTGCTAAATACGGCAACCCCACTTATGATAGGAGGTTTCTTTGATAAGTTGTGTGTGACACCAGTTTATTTTTTTTACAAGCTTCCAAATTAGCCTTTCCTGGTCAGATCATGCATTTAATTCTCAGACCCTCTTTTGTTTCTTTTTCATAAATCTCAGTAAAACATACAATTCCTTGGACTACCCACAAACTCTATGTGGCTGGGGCTTCATCCTTCTTGTAGTCAGGCTTCCAACTGTAGGTTGAGGGGTTGATGTTTATTTGTCAGCTTCGTAGATATCCTAAGGTCACAGGAGATATAATGGTGAATGAGAAGAGACATGAGTCCTACCTGCATGAAAATGTGGGTCTGGGCTGAGATGGGTATTAACCAACAACCACTGCCCCTAGACCTATTTGCATGATTGCTGAGAAGGGAAAGGTGCTAGCTATTGTTGAACAATTTCACTAAAAGCCTTGAATGAAACCCCACTTACCATAAAAGGTTATGGATTTTCATCCTCTGCTCAGTACACAGAAAAAAACGGCCACTTTTTCTAGGGTCTTGGAATCACTGGTGGCAAAAGTCCAGCTGGCAGGTTGCGTCCTGCAGCCACAAACATCTCTCACCATCACAACCCTGACAGGTTTTGTGAGCACAGCCGCTCTGATGCGGTTTCCCGTTCCATCGACTCCACTTCCTGACATTGTGTCTTCTTTTTCTGTTACATGAGCAATGTGTGACTATGATCTTTTCTTTGATTTCTTACGTCCTGACTGTTTTCATTCCTACCCCAACAAATTAAGAACCTTTTAAATATGGGAAACACCTCATCTCTGTCATCATCCTCCTTTCCAGAGCCTAGCAACTAGTTTTTGGAGACACTTTTACAGCTTTAGATCATTATTAGGATTTCTCTTCATCTTCTATTTCAATAATTATTCCTCAGATCTCACATTATGGCTCCAGGACAACCTTTTCTTACCCACTTACATTTAATTTCATATAGGTAAATTCCAAGCTTTTAGCTCCACACTCTTTCATTTCTCATTACTATCCCCGAACTCAGGGGCTCTCAATGTTGGCGTGACCTTTTGGCCCAGATAACTCTTCTCATGAGGGGTTGTCACGTACCCTGCAGGATGAGAGGACCTTCTCTGATCTCTTCCTACCAGACAACACTAGCAGAAGTCACCTGCTCCACCCCAAACAACACTAGCAGAAGTCACCTGCTCCACCCCAACTGTGAAATACCAAAATATCTCCACCCATTTCCAGATTCAGTTTTCTGATACCCATGATATTCCATTTTTCTAAAGAACTTCTTTTCACATTTCTTACAAGGTAGACCTCCTCGTGACAGATTCCCAAGTTTTCTTGATCTGAAAAATTTGAAATTCCTCCCTTACTTTTGAAAGAAAATTTAGCCAGACACAGAATTCTACGTTGCTAGTTTTTTCTTTTAAATACTTACTCTTGTGTACATGTTTCCTAAAATTCTAATCTTTTATGATCAATCATAGAAAGACAAAGATTTTCTCTTGGTACTTTGCTCTGATTTGGATACAACACACCCACAAGGTGGTTTTGGTGCCCATCCTGCTTGTTACACTCTGAGCTTCCTGGATCTGTGGTTTGGTGCCAAGTACTAAATTTACCAAATCTCAGCCAAATATTGCTCACTCCTTCTTCTCTTTCTTCTCCTTCTAGTATTTTATTGCATGCATATTACCTTTTGTACTTGTCCCACAGTGCTTCAAGTTCTGTTCTGTCTCATTCATTTTTTTCTCTTGGCCTTATTTTAGAAGCTTCAATGGGTTTCATCAGGCCCAATAGCTTCTTGCCCTCAGCCATGGCCAGGCCATCGATGAGCACATCTTGGGCAGCCTTCAGTCCTGCCACAGCATCCTCCCTTTGGATAGGTAAGGTTTCCATCCTTCTGCTTGTGTTGCCTGTCTGCTCTTTCAGGCAGTTCCCTTCCTAAAGTAGATAGAGCCTTTAGCACACAAGGAAGAGATGTTTTAAGTTCCTAGCATATCTGGTCTGATTTTGATGCTTGCTCTATCTTTACAAGCTGTGTTTTTCATCTCAGTATGCTTTGTTACTTTTTGTTGAGCTGGAAATGTGCTAGGTAAAATCGACCCTAGTTCCCACGGAGGTTTTGCCTCGGGTTCTTTGCTCTAGTAAGTGAATTTTGCATGTACGCCTGGTTGTCTCTGTCGTTTGAAGGCTAATGGTTGGTGCTATGACCCCAATTTGTTCATACAATCTAATAAAAGTTATTGGTTTTGAGCTGGTTCAGATTTTTGTTGTCATGAGGATGGGGAGCACCTTCTGATTTTCTTATAGGTCACACCAGAAGACAGAAGTCCTTTGTTCTGTTCATACCATCAGGAGCAGCATGTCCATCTCTGCAGACACGAGGATATTTTATTTGCCTTGCTAAGGTTCTTCCTGTTTCCCGAAGCTCTTCTGAAGCCCACAGGAGAGGGCCTGCCAGATAGTTCGGTGGACTAAAGCACCTGCTTAGGCAGACAGACACAGGGGCCAGGGTTCAATTCCTGACTTGCCATGCCAACCCAAACCCCAGGGTGCGCTGAGATGCCGACTGAGCCTGGGGATGATGGCATGCACCTGTAATCCAAGTGCTTGTGATGCTAAAAACGGGAGGATCACTATGAGTCCTGTCTGTGTAGTGAGACCTTGTAGACCCCATATTAAATCCAAAACAATAAATAAAGCCCACAATAAAGGCATCCTCAGCAGCCCAAGGTGGACAGCCTCACACTTTGCCACGCCACGTGTGCAAACCGAGCTGACGAGGGATGGGCATGCCTAGAAGCCGCCAAGTCGCTGCCCTCACAGAGCTGCTGCAGCCCCCTGCACCCATCTGCAGTGCTTGCCAAGTCAGGCCGCCTCGGCTACTTCTATTTGTCCTCATGACGCCAGCTCGTCCTGTGCCTCACTGCTGCTTCCCTTCTTTCACGGCACCCTATCGGCTGCTCTCTGCAGGTTGGCACTCGAAGAACTCAGCTCAGGCTTTTCTGGGCGAGACGCATGAGGTGCTGGCCGACTCCTCGGGAATGTCTGGAGTCTTTCCAAATATTTTTACATTAAATGCAGCATTTCTAGTCCTGACACTTAAGAAGGGTCTACACTTCTAATCTTAACTTGCATCATTCTCCTACAACCTACTTACTCCCAGTTAAATTAAAGCTATAGGCATTCTCCAGCACCTGGGCATTTCCTGTGCTATGCCTTTGCATTGGTGCTCCAGTTTTGCCACCAGAAATGCTTTCTCAGTTTTCCGAGTTCTTAGCTAGTCTCCAACACCACCACTTTTATGAAGCCTATTGCCACTCCCATAAGGAGCTAGTCAGCTCTTTTCTCTCCGCTGTGGGCCTCCCAGCTACTTTCACTTTCAGCATTTACCAGTCTATTATTACAGCACTGCTGTCCTTTAGACAAGCGCTTGACTTTCCTGTCTATGATATTTCCATTCCTTGAGGACAGAGTCTGCACCATTCTTCAAGTTCTTCCACAATAACTGGATCTATCATTAATTAATAGTAGCTACTCAGTGTGTACCTTTAATTAAAGTCATGGGATTTTAAAAAGGCAGTGCATGTGTTTCAGCCCATTTGTTACAGCTTTGTTGCATTAAACAACTTATAATATGTCCTTTTTTTTTTTTTTTTTTTTTGTCTTATTGAGACAGGGTCTCGCTATGCAGTTGAGGCTGGCCTTGAGCTCACTTTTGTAGCCCAGGCTGGTCTCGAACTCGCATTGATCCTCCTGCCTCAGCCTCCCAAGTGCTGGGATTACAGGCGTGCGTCACCACGCCCGGCTCTATAATATGTCCTTGACATGCAAGGGAGAAAGAAGGAGTCCTAAATACTAGAATTCAGAAATGTGCATACTTTTTAATTTCTCCTTCATTGTTGCTATCAATAATAATCTGTATGGCAACTTTCCCCAGGTTAATTCCATTTTCTGTCTTTATGTAATTTCTAACTCCTGCTTGATGGTAAGTGTACCCAATGAACAAGGTTTCTAACTACACCATGGTGGTTACTCCATAGGTGTTGTAAGTGACCAAGGGATATACTATACTGGGGATCGGCTGGCTATCAAAGGGATAAAGTAATGTACATTGTATTTCGTTACAAATAGTGTTCACTGGAAATGATAAATCTTTATTACAAAAAACTTACTACATGAAGGAAAATATTACGTTTAGCTACTACCTGTTATAGACAAAAATCTAGTGCCCACAGCAAGGTATGTGACAGGCTAGCCACACTGCCTTCATTACTTTCTCCCTCCACATCTTTAAAGACCATGGTTTTGGGGGCCTTCTAGGGTGACTTGTTTTAGGGAACCAACACCATGGCATCAGGCTGCAAGATTGGCCCGTCCACCCTGAACAGCGACCTGGCCAACTTAGGGGCCGAGTGTCTCCGGATGCTAGACTCCGGGGCCAATTATCTGCACCTGGATGTAATGGATGGGCATTTTGTTCTCAACATCACCTTTGGTCACCCTGTAGTAGAAAGCCTCCGAAAGCAGCTAGGCCAGGACCCTTTCTTTGACATGCACATGATGGTGGCCAGGCCAGAACAGTGGGTGAAGCCAATGGCTGTAGCAGGAGCCAATCAATATACCTTTCATCTTGAGGCTACAGACAACCCAGGGGCTTTGATCAAAGATATCCGAGAGAATGGGATGAAGGTTGGCCTTACCATCAAACCAGGAACTACAGTTGAATATTTGGCACCATGGGCTAATCAAATTGATATGGCCTTGGTCATGACAGTAGAACCTGGGTTCAGAGGGCAGAAATTCATGGAGGGCATGATGCCAAAGGTCTACTGGTTGAAGACTCAGTTTCCGTCTCTGGACATAGAGGTTGATGGTGGTGTAGGTCCTGACACTGTGCACAAATGTGCAGAGGCAGGAGCTAACATGATTGTGTCTGGCAGCGCCATTATGAGGAGTGAAGATCTCAGATCTGTTATCAACTTACTCAAAAATGTTTGCTCAGAAGCTGCTCAGAAATGTTCTCTTGATCGGTGAAACCACAAGAAACCCAGTGTTTGTGTTGATGAAGCCTTTTCACTGGAAAACAACATAGACTACCAGATCAAATCATAGTTGAGGCAATGCTGCTTTCCTGAGCAGTTATTCCAGTGATTAAAAACTGTGGTGCAGAATGTTATGAGGGGTTAGAAATTGGTGTGTATTAACTACATTTTGGCAACACAATTTAAAGTTTAGAATGAAATACCCTGTTTTCATGGGAGAATTGATTTTTGTAGTGTGAACATATGACTTAAGGTTTCAAACAGAAATTTGTCTTAATGCCTAAAGAGGGAATAATGGCTACTATGAAAAAACATTTTTTTCCATGTTTTTAAAAGGGATATTCTATTATTTCCTGGCTGTTCTCTGAAAGCAAAAGGAATCTTTGTTTTTCATAATTCCTATTTTTGATTTGTTTGTAAGTCTGATCATATGAGTAGAGTAGAACTAAAACATAGAAGCTTGGGTGGAATGGCAAGCTGTAGTCTTGCATGGAAGATTTTTCACTTTTGACCTTATATTCAAGGCATTAAAAACGATAAAAGCAATATGTGAAACCCAGGGGTTCTAAAATGCAAGTGTGGGTTTATCTAAGAGTTTGCACTGCCAGCACTGTGGTGATTTCTTCCAGTGCTTAGCCTTCTTCATCTCACCCAGCCTTCTGGAGGGCGCTGGATGTTGCTGCTGTTTGTTGGCTCTGTATAGAAAGGAAAAGTAAAGCCTTCCTTTAGAATTTCTATTGTGTTGAATGAGTTCTGACTCTGTCCTCTCCTGTTTGTCCTTAGCAAATCACCCATCTTTTTTGCACTTTTAATTTACATGTTGAGTGTAAAAACCAGGCAGGTTTTTTCAAGGACCGGGTGAAGTATGGAAGGTGAGAGTACTATTCATAGAACTTTGAGTATCCTCAGCATAAAGTGGCTAGCATTCTGTAAGTTTTTGTTTCGTCAGCTATATTTTGATATAATCTCACTTAATCTACAGATTTTTCCTGTAGGTGGCACGATAGGTATTGAAGAGGTGGGTTAGACAAAAGAAGCTACTTTTACTTAACATTGTCTTAGTTTCAGTCTGACTTTACTCTGTGGCAGCATCAAGTGGCTGAGAATGTTATGGAACTATGGATCTTGACTCCAAGGATGTGTGTTTTATTCCAAAATAGATCAGGTAGACAAAGAGGTACCAGGCTACAGAATTCACCAATGAGCTCAGTTACTTTCAGCTGTGTTCCCATTATTAAAAAAAAAAAAAAAAAATACTGTATGTATTAGGTGTTATGTTTTTTTATGTTTACTCTGTGAAAAACATGGCAAGAAGAAACAGGACCAATATTAAATTTCTTAAGAAATAAGATTCAATATTTACATCAGTTCTTATGTGTGGAATAGAAGTTGATTAGGTTTTTGCCTATACTGTAAGTAAAAATATGCTTCTTAGTATTGTTTTGACTTTGGCTAAGGTTAGGATAAACGTGCACCATGAGTAGATAACATTTGATTCTATCACACAAGGTATATAGAAATAACTTTTAATTTAAAAACTTACATAGAAGATTACATAGTATCAGGTATGACAAAGATTTGAATTTATTTACCAGGACAACTTAAGGTTGTCTGGCTTTTGTTTTCTTTTAAAACACGTGTACAATAAAACTACAAGCAAAAGCTAAAAAAAAAAGACCATGGTTTTTGGGGTGGGGACATAGCTTGGCAGTCTGAGCGCCTACCTAGCAAGGGCAAGGACCCGGGTATGATCCCTGGTACCACGTGCCATGCTGGCCTCTGAACTGGGCATACTGAGATTTGGTGGTGCGTGCCTGTAACCCCAGTGCTGGGGAGGCTGAGACAGGAGGATCACTATAATTCTGAGCTGCATAGTGAAATCTTGTACCAAAAAAATAGATAGAAGATTTTTTAAATTTTAAAAACAATAGTTGTAATAATAAATATTCTTTTTTTCTTTTCCTTTCTTTTTTAGACAGGGTTTCTCTACATAATTCAGGCTGGTGTTGAACTCATAATGTAGCCCAAGAATGACCTCAAACTCTCAGCAGTCCTCCTGCCTCAGTCTTCCAAGGGCTGGAATTATAGGTATGTGCCACTATGCCCTGCTATGATCCATATTTTTGTCAACTAAGGTGAAATAAATCTTTTCTACGGGCTATTTTTTATTATTTATTAAAATGAATAAAATAAACTTCACATTAGTGACACATTTAGTCAACTTTCTATCACTATAATAAAATATCTGATATAAATCAATTCAAAAGGAGAAGTTTACTTCTGCTTATGATTTCCAAGATTTTAGGCCACAGGCATTGTGTTCCAGAGCTTTGGGCTGCTAGTGGCATAGTATATCTGAAGAGAGTGCACAGCAAAGTGGGCTGCTTACCTCGTGGTGGCTGAGACAGAGAGAGGGAGGAAGAGGGAGCGAGAGAAGGGGGAGGAAATGGGGAGGAAGGACAGGACCCTAACGCACCCTTTACAAGCCCCCCCATGACCTAACTTCCTTCCCTAGACTCCGCCTCCCAGGGGTTGCCCTGCCTCCCAAGAGCATTACAGACTGGGGACCAAGCCCTCATTGCATAGACCTTGAGGTGACAGTGAAGATCCAAATTAAAGCAGTGACATTTATTACATTCGAGTTGCTATGCAACATGGTTACCTTACCTGGTCCCGGATCTACCAGCTATTTTCTGCTTTCCCTATTGGCCTTTTCTAAAATAAATTAGGATCACCTTCCATAATGTAACTGCAATAAATTTTGCAGAAGAAGGTATTGTTAAACCTCTTAAGCTCAACAGTTTTGTGAGTCAAGTAAAGAGCCCAAAAGAGAAGTTCACGTTTGGTTCTTCTGTCGATCTGTGCAAAGCCACCCTGAAAATGGGTGACCATTCAACCAGGCAGTGCTGTGGCTCTGGCTCTAGCGCTGTGTTCCTCAAGCTATAATACACCTGGGGGAGGCATAACAAACCCGTGACTTGGGCACATTTTCACCTAAGCCACGTCACACTATGAAAACTCAGTTAGGAAATATCAAAAAGTGCAGAGAAGTGGATTGCAGTTTAGCATATTACCAGCTGTCAGCACTTTAGGAACTCAAACGGTCCGGGAATTGAGCTATGAAATGTAAGGAAAGAGGTTGCACAGGTCTGCTTCCATGCCACAGGCAATGCGTCTCCCAGCCTCGCCTTACCTCCCCTCCCCGACAACTGTGTCACTCATAAATAGTGAAACAGAAGAAAGAGAGGGGCTTGTTGCATCCTTGAAGAAGTAGAAACAGTGATGACAGCAGTATAACACAATTCCAGAAGGATTAATGCCGGCTTCTGAAGGACCACGACTCTTTCACTCTTAAATTTTGTAATCTAACCCAGATGTTTGAGTTTCCCCAAATAGCATCTTTCAGAAGTATAATACTTTAATTTTGCATGTGCTTCATCTTAGGTTAATTATACCTGCCAATTTTTCTCAACTTTTACAAATATTTTCAGAAAATTCTAAATGCTAATGTGCTCTAAATGGCCTAATTTGATTTTACAGTTTTCCATTTTAACATGAAACATAATGTACTAGAATAATGTTTGTTAAAATTTGAAATTTAATTTTAAAATACACTTACACACCTTGTTTGTCCTTATGGTATCAATTCTTTGAAAAATGATTAGCCAATAACATTAGTTGATAAATTGAGATAAGAGTCTCCTCAGATACACAGAAAACCCCAAAGCTTCCCTGGTGGGAGATTTTTGATGACTAAACCCAAGAATGATAGAAGGAAATTTGAAAGGTTTCTCAAAACTTGCTGAATTTGTTGTCAGCATAAAAATACAACCAGTTTCTGGGCAAATTGGATCACACCTTCCAAGAGTCCACTGTGAACACTACAGGTTACATGTCTTCAGGCTCACCGAAAACCCAATGGCAGTACAAATCAAGATGGCCTGAAAAATAGACATAAGCTCAAACTGGAAATTTCTATACTGCCTGACCAAGAGACTGACATCTAACCACACTGGCCTCTTACCCCAAACTGACTGCCACATGTGACAGATAAACAAACATTCTAAATAACCAAGTGTTCCAGTCCAAATCAGTCCCAATTTGGAAATAAAAGTAATCACAGGACCTTTGTCACATTGCACAAGCAGGCAATTTTGCTGTGGGTGTCGTAATCTTCCTGCAGGATCCAGGGCAAACACAGCTCTCTCCTCCCCACCCCTTGCACCACGCAGCTTGTTTTATCCACCATGTGCATGAGCCCCTTCAACTTGCAGCCGTAAGAGTGAGGCAAGCTGACGTCGGAGACTGACTTGGATACTGTCTCGGGGAGACCTGGCCTGAGTTTCTATTTGAACTTCAGATCAGCACACCCCTTGGCTTCCTCAGCCCCACTACTACTTGGTAGGCAAGGGGATGGTGGGTAAGTCTGACCTGAAGTCAAGCCAGCTCGTTCTATCTGAAGCACACAAAAGCTACCGGAGGAGCTAAGCCCCCTTCCTGCCCATGGTGTGGTAGGATCAAAGCCCTTGAATCATGAGGCGTGCACACCACAGGCCCAGAACTACTCTGCAGATGGCTCCAGCGTGCTCCATGCTTGCCAACAGTGCGTTTCACACGCTGCTGGGAGGGGAGGGCAGAGCTCGCGCTCTGCTTCATCCACAGCACAGTGTGGCCTCTCCTCCACTTCTTCCTTCACACACCACTTGCAGACCCTGGCATGCTGGCAAGAGCTTCCTGAGCACAATATTTAATTTAGGAGGACACACTAACTTCCAAAGAGGTTGGTCGAGTGATGTCAGTTCCAACAAGTATAGATCATTTGGTTTCTAGGCTTAAACCCGGTTAAAGACCAGCAATAGCTTTGGTATTTCAAGTACAAAATAAAGTGTGTAAAACAGGCAGGAGTCCTAGCCTCAGGACAAAACATCCTACTAGGCCTCAGGGAAGCACAGATAAAAGAAGGCCTATGGCCTTCTGCCATAAGCACAGAGTGGCGTGGTCAGAGGCTTGCAGAGAGGAAATGGGTACCATAACAAATACGCTAATACAGAAAGATGAAAAATGAGTGTAGATTTTGGTGCAGAGGCTCTAGCCTTCTTCCAGTGGCACACATTAGGAGCGGTATTAGGGTGGTTCAGCAGGAGCTCCAGGAGTGATTCATTCCCCTGACAAATAGCCACACAAAGGGTTTGCAGGCTGCCCCACCCTGCCCACCCTGGTGACCTCACCACACCATGTAAGCACCTGGCGCATTCATCATCTTCCCTGGGGCATGAATGAGTGCTTAGGGTGTAGGTTACCCAGCAGAACATGCATGTGCATTATCATGCAGGTAAAACGATTATTTCATAACAGAAAGGGAACCTGAATGATCTTTGCCCGACTTCTCATCCTGCCACCACTGCAGAAGAACACATGTTGGTATGTTAGATAGTCAGGAAATGGAACCACGGAAGGACAGAGAGGTCACAGGCTACTCAGTGCACTCACTAGCATGTGCTATGATCTCAGCCGTTTCTTGTGAATATCTGATTCACAGGGAAAAGAAAAAGGCAAAGGAGAAACAAAGAGGCCTCACACGGCACGCACACACTTCCCCCATCACTGCATTTCTGAAAAATATGTGTACAAATATAACATAATACAGTATAAATAAAGCAAAAGCACATGAGCATTTAAAAAAATTGCAAAACTGATTATCATGGCAGTGCTACAATAGGTGAGTAACTTAGTTTCAAATTATATCAGGATACATCGCCTTTATTGCTTTTTGTGATGAGTTTATATATAGACTAAGCAGCAATAGTGCCTTTTCTACTTTAGATATTGCACTCTGTAGTCCTTGATAGCTTTGCACAAAATTTTGGTAAAAAAAAATAACAGTAATTTTTCTGAGGTAAAAGGTCAGGAGTTGGAAGGTGTGGGGGACGAAGGAAGGAAATCTTGAGTGCTTAAGGAAAAGGTTACCTACCTGCAGTAAGAGTCGTAAAGGGCAAAGCAGAGGGTTCACACCAGTGCACGCCGTGGAGCCCGCCGTCTGCACTGATGATCAGGAGGCACCGATGGTCCACGACACAGAGCTGGGTGGGGGGACAGGGTACGAGCAAACCAAAGGGTTTGCTGGCGCCCAGTGATCACTTGTATTTGTGAGACAATAATAACTCAAATAGTAAGCAAACTTGCATCCAACCAAGAATACTTCCCATCTCAATTTAAAGCTAGGATGACGTGACCGATGTAGAGAGCATTTCATTTTCACGGGGCCCATTTCACACACGTAAGGAAATGTAGCAGCCCATGGAGCTCGACCCCCAGGTTCTCCTTTCAGCCGGTGCCGGAGTCAGCTTTGCCAATACTGGAGGGTGTTTATGCATTGTTATGCAGTTTTATTCAGATAAATTTTGGGGTGCTGGACTGATTTGTCATAATTTCTTTGAACAATGGGCCTTGCTTCAATCACTGTGTTGCTCTTTCAGCTGTAATGAGCGTCCTCTAGGGAGAATGACATCCACGGGGCGCGTTGACTTGCCGCTGACTGCGATATGAACACAGCCACTTGCCATCATCTGGCTTCCACTACCCCACGTCCCTTGAGCAGGCTGCAGGACCCCTCATTCTTCAAGCCTGAGGACTGCTGGAGAGTCCATGGCTACAACCAGGGTCATGCATAGTGCGCTGCCTTGGGGAGAGGTACAAGCAAAGATGACAGAGAAACTCTGCGTCCACTTGAACAAGAGGAGAGTGGAGACCAGCCAGTCCCTTTAGGAGAGCTTCTGGTTCATCCAAGGGCTGTTTCCTTCCTCCCAAATGTCCATGGCGTGTATTTAGATAATATCTTTTTTTTTTTTTTTATTCACTCTTTTTTTTTTTTTTATGGCCGGCTCAGCCCACCCCAAGGGCAGGGCTGGCGCAGCATGTGGTGCCGGGGATCAAACCGTGGTCCCTGAAGCCGCCCATACTTTCCCAATCAGGCGCTTTAGACCACTGAGCCATCCCGCTGGGCCCTAGATAATATCTATTAAATGACTACAAAGTGTGAAGAAATTTATATACACCATCCTTTTACAAATAATCTGCAAGGTAAATGTTATCATCAGCCCCACAGACCCACACACAGCACAACTGCCGCCATTTATAAGATGACGGAGCTAAGGCCACACAAGCTATGTAATGATCATGATGTCAGTGAGAAGGCAAGTCCAGGTTAAGAGCCAGGTCATGACTAGACCCAAAAGATCTTACTCTTTCTACAGATATAAAGAAATACAGTTAACTTCTAATAATGAGACTCTCAGGGCTGGGGATTCAGCTCACCAGTAGAACATTTGTCTAGCAAACTAGAAGTCCTGAGTTCAGTTCTCTCCACCAAAAAAAGACAAAAAATAATTGTAGCATGGCTCTCAAGTTATGATGGAAAAGAGAAAAATAATTTATATGCTTAGTTTTCAATATAATTTCTGGAGGCCCAGGGAGATAGCTCCATGGCACAAGTGCCTGCCTGGCAAGTGCAGGGTCATGAGTTGGAACCTCAGTCCTGTAAAAACAATAAAATAATGATAGCAATAATAATAATAATAATAATTTCTGTGTCAAGACCTGTGCTAGACTATAGACTCCTAAATGGCACACTCTTCAGGGAAGGTGTCTCTTAGAGTTGCAGAGCCTGACAGACAGCACACAAGCTGGGCAGACAGGAGAATGGGGCAGGAGCAGATGAGCCCAGGGTGCCTGGAGGGTCATGGCACACGTTCACAGAGCTGAGTCTCACCTGGGTCTTTGTTACCTCCCTTATGTACACAGCCTTACGAGAGGTTAGTTAAAATATAATGCAATTTCAAAAGGTGTTAGAAAAACTCAATGGAATGAAATATGGTAGGCTAGGGTTTATCCAGGCCGAAAAGTACACACATTTTACACTACTGGATGTGGAAACTCCCACAGACACAGAAATTATGATAAGCACAGGCCATATATATAATTGATTTGATGGTATAAAATGTTTTTTCTAAAGATATTTAGAAGCAGGTGATATTTATCTGATTCTTCTCAAACTTGACAACCATTTCAATAGCAAATATATTGAAACTTATAAGGTGCATAGTAAAAAACTTTCACTTCAAAGATGAAACCAAACTGTGTACACCTATGATCATAAATACAATAAATGCAAAAATTAGCTGAAAGGAAATCACTTCAGAGGAAGTGTTTATAAACTACTAATAACACATTATTATGATTACATGGCAGTGAAACAGCAACGCGTCCAGACTACTGGGACAGCGCCTTATCACCTCTATTCTATTAGGTAATGCTATTAGGAAATTGGCTTTTTCTCTAGCAAACAAGCACTGATGGTGCTCATTGTCGCTTTATTTTACATGAAGATTTGATCTAGGAAGTGTGACTTTACTGACTCTCTGTAGGCCCTCACCAGCTCCCTTTGGTGGTGTCTATGGTAAACAGTGGACCACCTCTGTTCCAAACTTTAATATTCTAAATAAAAGTCTCTATTAGTGTCATTCATCGTAGGTTTAAATACATCCTTCTGGCCTATCTTTTTTCAGCAAATTTGATAGCCCAGCAACACTAAGTGAGGCTTACTTTGGACATATGTTTGAAAGGACACACAGGAAACACACGCAAGGACCAAATCACTCAGAAATGGCGTGCGCTGTGGAGAGGTGAGTGGAAGGGTGAAGGGAGAGCCCTGTGGAGCTGAGGACGCGAGTCAGCGAAGGACAGACGCAAGGAGCTGCCCAGCACCATGGGAAAACCCGGGAGAAAACCAGGGGGACCTGAAGGCCCGCAGGTGCGATACAGATGGAAGCAGCAGAGGAGGACCAAGTAAATGTCGGCTGTGATGTGCGGAGGTCACACCTCTGAGAGTGGAATCAGAGAACAAGGAGGCGACAGTGAACTAGGCACAAGAACTCAAGGGCGGGAAAAGGCAAGTCCTGCGCCGGAGTCACAGTGTCTCCACGGCTGTGCAACATATACCCCAGAACTATGCTGCCAGGGTGAGCACGGAAGAGGGCCAGGGATTGGCTGCCAGAGGTAAGAAAGGGAGAGAGGGAGAGAGAGAGGGAGAGAAGGAGGGAAGGAGGAAGTGGGAAGGAAGGAAGGAGGAGAGGGAGAGAAGAAAAAGACAAGCAGAGAGGATATTCTGTTACTCTTAATCACTCACATCCTGGTGCTGTTTCTGGACACGGCTAGAAGTGAGGGAGTCGGGCCTCGTGCACTGAGGATTGTCCCCAGCCCTGTACTTCACAGGAGCCCTTGAACTGCACCACTGAAGGGGAGATGAAGGTGAGCGGCAGATGGGCAGACTGTTTCCTATCCAGATCCAGGAAACTCGTGGCTGTGGAAGAGCCTTCATGGGGCCTGGGAATCAGTAATCGAGCTAAAGGAGTAGCCAGACTCTAAAAAGGAGCTGAGCTTAGAAGAGAGAATGAAGGACAAGGCAGGAGGCAGGAGGAGACAGACCTGGTGGGAGAGGGCTGCAGAGGCTGGAAGCAGGCCACTGCTCTTCTCAGCTGGGTCCGGCATGGGTGCAGTGCGAACAGCAGAGCAGGAAGTTACCAGGAAGCACGCAGAGGACCTCAGCTTTTTCTCAAAAGGACTCAGAGGTGAAGCTGTGCGCAAGGCATGAAGACGCTAGCTGCTGGGGCTGGGGCTGGGGCTTCACAGGTGTGGTGAGGTCGGACCCTTGTCTGCTGAGAAGGCCACGCTGCTGGGTCACGCAGACAGAGTGACCGGAACACGCTGCATGCCTGAGGACAGCCTCTTGGTGGATCCGAGCCCTGCGCTGAGTGGGTCGCGTGTGAGCTCGGCCTGCTCATCGGACTCACCCACCTTTCCCACCCCCAAGACCCGCCACCTCAAAGCTGCATTAAGTCCTTGAAGGAACTATGGGTTTTGAAGTGGCCGCTAAACAAAACATGATTTTTGATTGTAATAGTGAATTTTTCATCTGCCCTCATAGTACAGAGCACACACACACACAAACAAACAAACACACACACACACACACATGTACATATTGTATCACTTATTTTCATGCCAAGAATTATGGCAGATACTGGAAAAATAAAATGAAGAAAAATAGATCCTCCATTATGGAATGAAAGGTTTGATTATAAATATGAGAACAGATTGAAACTAATATAAAATTATAGTGTGAATTATGCTGTAAAGAACTGTCCACAGAGAAATGAGAAGGTGCAGTCCACACAGGCCAGGAGGCAGGACAGCACTCAGCTCATCCTGCCTGCCACTGGTCAACATGTCCCCGTGTCACCACCCCGCTGTGCGACACTTCCCCTGAACACTGCTGCCGTCTCTTCACAGCTCCCCCTTCACGACAACACGCACAGCTGGTGCCCAGTGTGCCGTGGATGGCGAGACTGCGCCGTGCGTGCTTGCCAGCCGTGGGGAACAGCCCTGGGAGACGCCAGCGCTGCTCTTCTAGCAAACCCAAGTGGACTTTCTTGGCGATAGCAGCACATTCCCACACGCTTTGCTAGTGTGGTCAGCATACTGGTGTCCTTGGATGGACTCTGCCCCCATCACGGGCATTTCACTGACCCTTTCTCCTTTAGCAGTGTAAAAATCACTGTATTCCTTCTACTGAAGGTCTACAGAGCTGGTTCCTCTCAGTTTACAGGGTGATCCCGCTGACCCACATGAAGCTCTGGACAATAGCATTCACATACAAGAGATTGTGGGGAGAAATGTCCTGAGCAAAATAGAAAGAGGGGGCCAAGAAGAAAGTGGTTCTGCAGCTATCAGTGTAGGAACATTAGCTCCCCTTTTTTGTACAATGCAATGCCACAGAAATGTTCCCAGTGTAAACTTTTTTAAATGATACATGTGAAGCAATACAGCACTGCCCTTTGCCTCCTAATAGTCTTGCCGATTGCCCTGTGCAAGTGCTATCAAGACCTGTGTCTAGCCGGACGTGGTGGCTCACGCCTGTAATCCCAGCACTTGGGAGGCTGAGGCAGGAGGATGTGTGAGAGTTCGAGACCAGCCTGGGCTACAAAAGTGAGCTCAGGACCAGCCTCAACTGCATAGCGAGACCCTGTCTCAAAAGACAAAAAAAAAAAAAAAAAGACCTGTGTCTATATGTCTGTAAATATGTAAGTATGTGAACAAAAAGGATCTAGTTATCTGTTCCTGCCTGAGTGTTGGTGTCCCTCCAAAATCTGCATGGTAGAATCCCAACCCCCAAGGCAATAATACTGTGACGTGGGACATTTCAGGGGCGCAAGGTCGTGAAGGCTCCATCCTTATGGACAGAATTAGTGCTGGAAGGAATAAGGCCCTACCTGAATGGCCTTTCTGCCATGTGAGGGTGCCACCACCTTTCCAGCTTCCATACATATGATCAATACAGAATTTATGCATATGATAAATACAGAATTTATAAATATTATTTATAAATTAACCAGTGTCTGATTTTTTTCATAGTAGTCCAGAGGCTTTATCATAAATATATATTATGTCCTGAGTCCCACTGTTTACTTAATAATGTATTTTGTTCTATTACATGTCACTACATACTACATATTTTGTTGCCTATATCATAATCTGTTAATCATTTCTATATTATGAGCAGTTAAATAATCCCCATTTTTACAAACAAAAAAATTTCCTCAGTACACAATCCCCAAATTTCTCATCAAAAGGTATTCTTGTATCTATAGTCTTTCTCCCATGTGAGTTCAAAGGACTCATGTTACATATGCCCCCCCCCTTTGCAATAATAGCTCTGTACTTTGCCTGTTGTTTCCTACATCTGAGAAATAAAACTTATTCAGGTTAAATTAAGGCCAAGGACCTAAAACTTCTCAGTTATCTTGTTCATGAAATAAAAATAAAAGGAGTACTAAAGTAATAAAGTCAGCGACTGACCTAGTAATGCCTCTGCTAATGTGTAGGACTGAAAACACATCTGCTCTGAACCTCAGCTCGTGCTTCTAATTTATTCTATTCTGCATCGTCTGTTACTGGGCTACAGCAAAAGCCTTTACCCTTACCATGCTCTAATACAACTAGAACGCCATTTCTAGAAAGTAAAGCTGGCCTACTTGTAGAGGAAATAAGTAAAACTTGCTATGCCTACAACTCAACTACAAAAACAACAGCCTAATTCATACATGAGAAGAGGACTTTCATAGGCATTCTCAAAAAAAAAAAAATGGATTAATGGCTAAGAAGCATACAAAAAATATGTATAGCACCACTAATCACCAGGAAAATGCCATCAAAACTACAGTGAGGCACCACTTACACCCCTGGATGGGTGAAAACAAAAAAGCACCAGGGAAGACGTACAGAAGCACGAGTCCTCATACACTGCTGGAAGGGACAGAGGCATACAGCCCTGGGGCAAGAAAACTCCCAGTTTAGTAGCTCCTCAAAGAGTCAAGGCTGCAATCACCGAAAAACAGCTGAGAACTGAGAGAAGTAACTCAAAAGGCACCAAGCACCAATATTTATGGAACCACTGTCTACAGTAACCAAAAAGTGGAACCTCACAAAGGTCCACCAACCAATGGACAGGTGGATAGAATGTGATGGATGCTAACACAGTGGAATGCGATTGCATTTTAAAAGGAAAGACACTCTGACCCATGTCAAAACTCTGGGGACTGTTGCAGACATGCTGAGCAAAGCTGGCCAGATACTGAAGAACAAGCACTGTATGTATGCAGGAGGCCCTCAGAGGAGTCTAATTCACGGAGGCAGAAGTAGAGTCGAGGCACCAAGACTGAGGAATGGAGGGCAGGGAGGTTACTGAGGAACAGGCACGGCGCTTCCGTGTGGGGCGGTAGAAACATCTAGAAGTGGATAGTGGAGGTGGCTGCATATTATCGCTATACTTACTGACACACACTGGTCAATTTATGCTGTATATATTTTACATAATAAAAATTTCAAAACCAATAAAGCTTGGAAATTTAAAATATAAAAAATAGTTGATAAGAATGTATGAATCATCGTCATGTTTCTTCTTAAAACCCTCCAGGGGCTCCGCATTCTCACTTGATCAAAGTCTGTCTCTACGTTTTGTGAAGGACTTGGGCCTCTGTTTTCTCTTACATCTGCTCTCCAGGACCTTACGTTTTACCCAGGCCAAGCGCTATGTGATCCTCTCAGAATGCATTGCTGTTGGTCCTACTGACCAGGGTCTGGGATCCTATTCTCAGCTCCCACTCTTCATCCAGAAAACACCTCAGGCAACATAACTCTCCAACTTTCCTTTATGTAGATAACTACAACCTACTTTATTTATGGATTTGTCTTCCTGTGGCATAAGAGGGTGGAGCCAGGGAAAAGTATTTGTCTTATTTACATACATAACTTTGTTTTAAGATCTCTGGCTGTAACTGTGTGGCCTTGAGCAGATGTTTGGACATTTTTAGGTCTAAGGTTCATCTTTAACACAATGGGAATAACAATAGTCTTTGTGTCATAGGCTAGTTATGAGGAATTGTGAAAATATGCATGTGAAAAGCTTAGCGGAACACCTGATGTATAAGAAACAATAAAACATTAGGAAAAAGGAAGTGTATAGCTAGCAAGGATTGTTTAGTGGTTGAAACATTGAATATTTTAAGGTCAAGAATTTGCAAGAAGAATAAATAGCCTAATATTAGACACTTACTCAGAAAGACATGTGGGAAAAGAAAATGACCGAAGAAAAAACAAGGTAGAGAAGCTTCTTTGGGCCTGTGTTCATAATGTAGTAAAACTGCTTTGACAGATTTCCATTTTCAGGTTTCTGCCACAAACTCTTCCATGCCTTCCAGAATCCACCATATCCTGCTACACAGGTCCATAACTGAAAACATGGAAAATAGATACAAAAGTAAAACTTGAAGGAAAAAAAGGAGAAAGGGTTACTGTGGAAGTTTTCAGTATCAAAGCAATATAAGTTTTTCTTGTCTTAAGATATGTAAAGATTAGGAGGAATTGCAAAATAAATTTCTATACTGGCACATTTACAAGCTCTTTGCAAACTGCCTTCACTCCTTAAGGTTGACTTCATCTGGAGCTCTCATTCCAAATCTGCCTGGCTTTGCATGTGAATCCTTCTTTTATGAGTGGACAGTGGTTAGCTCAAGGGAAATCGCTGGCCTGTGCAGTGGAGACAGCACGATGTAGAGGCTGGGACATAAGTGAAGGGGAGATTGCTTGCTTGTCTAGCATGTACAAGGAAGTCCCTGGATTTGGGTTGGGGAGATAGCCCAGTAGAATAAGCACTTGCCTAGGAAGTATAGGGTCTTGACTTCAAGTCCCAGTACCAAAGAAAGGAAGAAAGGAAGAGAGAAAGAAAGAAAGAAAGGAAGGAAGGAAGGAAGGAAGGAAGGAAGGAAGGAAGGAAGGGAGGAAGGAAGGAAGAAAGAAAGAAACAAAGAAAGAAAGAAAAGAAAAGAAAGACCCTGGGTTCAGTCACACACACTGAAGAAAAACAAACATGCTTTTCATTTCTTGTAAGTCAAAACTTGCCACAATAGACACTGTTGATGTCCTTCTGACAACTATACTTGCTTGTCATGCATTCCCGACCATCTATGGTCAGGCCTAGGTTATTAGCCTGTCTGGTCTCCCTGTCCACCAGTGCTCATGGGTCTTAATCACCTAATCAGAGTCAATGAAATGCAAGAAAAATTTTCACTGCCTATTCTGAAGACAGATACCCTAGCTTAAAACATCCAATAATGAAAGGCTTGTGTAGAGACTCTTTTGGTGCCCACAAGATTCAAGGCTGAAACAGACAATGGAGGGCTGAGAAGGCTGGACAAAAACCTAAAGATGTAAGTGATCAGGTGCTCTGACGTGCTGGGCCCTGAATGGGCTGCTCCTGGAGCCGGGTCTCCTCTTCCAGCTTCTGAGAGTCAATAAACTCCTTTTGTTAGTAAGCCAGTTTGGGCAGGGTTCTTTCCGTGACTGCAACTGAATAATCCCAGTAGGTTTCATCAAAGCCACCCTTTCCAAATAGGAGCTGATGCTCTGATTCCATAAAAAAGATAACTGATTTCCCTAGAGAACTTGTACGACAATGAATCAGGGCACATTCAAGAGGCTTAGTGCCGGGGTAAGGAAATCTCTCCTTTGAGAATGCCTGCGGTTCACATTGCTGTGTGGGCCAGAAAACTCCTATAAATTTCACCTGTTGACACATTTTCTTTACAAGCATTTATAATACTTCAGGAGGTGGAACCGGAAACAGAGGTGGAGAAGGGAAGGCATGGGGCAAAATATAAATGATTATGCAGGAAGCAGTGCGGCTGATGGCCTTTTAGCAAGCGGCCAACACGTGGGTATTTGCGGTGTGAATTCATGTTAGAGGAACTAATCAAGTACTGTTATCTGATCTGGAACTGCAAGCAGAAGAATGAGTCTCTCTCTCACTTCTTGGGTTGGATATGTCTGAAACCCCCCAGGTGTCAAACTGGTATTAAAAATACCCAAACAGAGCCCTAACTTTAGGTGGCACTGCTGTGCAGAGCCGGGTTGTTTTCCAACCACCAAATGCCATTTTCATTTTCAAAATGAAGCTGGATTTCTGTTGTGCAAAATGCAGGGCAGGTTCTGAGTGGAAAACAAAAGTCAAGCATGCTGGTGCTTGCAGGCACAGAAGCAGGGCATCTCTAAGGTCTTCTGAGTAAAAGAAGCTGGTCATCAAGCCTGAGACAAGGGAGGCTGTAGGAGCACTGCCGGAGTCTGACGTGACTGCTCCTAGCAAAGAAAGAGCTGAAAGCGGTGCTCAGAGATTTTGTTTGTGTTTTGTAGTGCTGGCAATGGAAGCGAGATAATTACTCTGGCAGGGAAAAAGCATATTCCAGGCCCTCTCTGGTGGGCAAGGAAGGCCGCAGGGTTTGTGGGCCTGGGACTCACAGTTCGCGGCAGAGCCTTATTTCAAAGATCGCTTCTGTTGCTAACTGAGCCACTGGACAAGTTCATTTATGTTTCTGAATTTGTTTACTTATTGGTAAATCTGAAACTTATTCTTGAGAATAGTTACATAGCTGAATTATATAAAGACCAGTAAAATTCATGATCCATAAAAAGAAACAGTATACAGTAACCCCCCACCCATGCTTCCTGTCCATATTTTACCTTACTGTCAACAGCTTATAAAAATATTAAGTGAAAAATTTCAGAAACAACTCATAAGTTTAAACTGCTCACTGTTCTGAGGAGTATGTCATTACCTCATGCGGTCCTGCCCCTCCTGCCTCGGCTATTAGCTGCTCTTTTGCCTAGCCTTCGCACTGCCTGTGCTTCCTACTCACTCGTCACGTGGTTGCCATCTCAGTTTCTATATCAGATATTGTGGCATCACAATGTTTGTATCCAAAACATCTTCATTATGCCCAGTGCAATACAAGAGCAGTCATGCTGTCAATTCTACTACATCACATTGTTGTAATTACTCTGATTTATCATAAGCTATTAGAGTTAATATTCTACTGTGACTGATTTATAAATGTATTTTCATCTTAGATATGTAAATATAGGAAAACATAGCATATGTTCGGCTCAATTATTACCCCACAATTTTAGACATTAACTAGGGGTCTTAGTTGTGTTTTTTGTCAATTTAAGGAGCTTAATCTAAATAGCAGCAGTACAATTGTCCTCAAGCTGTGGAGACATATTGAATGTGGAACTGTAGGACTTGAAAGCTTATTCTTATTTGGCAGGAAGAGAAATCAAAGTTCAGTTTATCTTCATGTGATTTTTCTGTTGAATCTCAAGGGAAGACCATCAAGTGGCAACCAAGTCTCTATATTTCTCCAGGTTCCTTTAAAGTAAGCACAATCTTATTCAAGCAGTTAAATGAAAACCTAAATCCAAAGTCTTTCACTGGACCATCAATTATTCAGGAAACAAAGCTTGGGTTTTACTTATTTTTGTAGTCCAGTTCCACAGCACACTGCTTTTATCCAGAACATAAAACTCTCTCCAGGAATATAGCTCAGAGGCACAGCACCTGCCTGGCAAGCGTGAGGTCAGTCATGAGTTTGATTCCCAGCACAAAAAGACAACATAAAGCACTCAATATTTTCATCATTTAATAATAGGAAAAGAAATACTCAAAAACAATGGATAAAAGATTTGAATTTCCACCAAGAAAGACAGACAAGTGACATAAGCACGTGAAAGATACACAGTATCATCAGGCATTAGTCAAATGCGACATATCACAACACATCACTAGGATGGCTACAACTGCCAGGCCTTGCCACATGCATTGCTGCTGATGATATGGAGAAACTGGAACTATCCCATCTTGCTAGCATAGAAAGCGGCAATGGTGCAACCCAATTTTAAAAGTTACCAGTTTCTTAAAGGTTTAGATGCATGATTACTCTATGACCCAGTAATTCTACCTCCAGGCACATATCACTATCCCCACATGTACTTACACATGAATGTTCAATACAGCTTCATTTGTAATATTAAAGATTCAGAAATAAACCTACACCAAAAGATGGATGGACAAACAAACAGTAGAATAGCCACATGGTAAAATCCCACTCATAAAAGTTATTGAAATTTTTAAACACATAAAAAGCACAGATAAACCTCAAAGTAATTACCATGAGCAAAAGAAACCATATTCAAATATGTATCTCAGGTATCAGATTGTAGCAAATATAAACTGATTTATTATAACAGAAAGCAGAACAAAGTTTCCTTAGAAAAGAGGGAATGGGGCAGGTTGAGACAGGGAGGTCTACAGTAGGTTGGAATGATAAAGAGATTCACTATCTCGATTGCAGTGATAATTTCATTAGTGTAAACACATGTAAAAATTAGCAAATGGTACACTTTTAAATGTGCAGTTTATCATATATATATATGTGTGTATGTATGTATATATATATATATATGTATATATATATATATATATATAATATTTTGATGTCCAGTAGAAAGAACAGAATTTAGTTAATCAGAAATGTTTTCATATGTGGTTTCTTTTGACATTTTTCTATTGCTATGGTTTGAATGTGGCTTTGATGTAGCTTGTCTCCCAAAGTTTCAGGTACTAGAGATTGAGTCTTCTGGTAGTCATGCTGAGGTAGTGGAAACTTTAAGATGTGGGGCCCAGTGCAAGGTCATTAGGTCAGTTGGAGTGTTGCCAGTGCAAGACCAACACTGGCCTTGAGGGTAGGGGGTCTTCTTGGGAGAGGGGGTCACTATACAGCAAGACCACACTGTACCCTTGGCTTCTAATGCATGTTGCTTTTTCCTGACACAAAGCAGAAAAGGGCTGACCTTGGACTTTGTGACTGCAAAACTGTGAGCTACAATAAACGTCTTTACAAAGTATCCAGCCTCTATTATTTTGTTAAGGAAACAATAGATGGACTAGTTAAGTCATCTGGTAAGTTCTGAAAAATTCTGAACCAGGCTAAAAGAGACTGGAAAGAGATTCCTGACGATACATAACACTTAAAAGAATGACATCCAGCTTCCTCCTGTCCCATAAGGCTGTCAGGACTCTGGCCAAGTTCCCACCTCATGTCTTGGTTCCTCACACTAAGCACACCTCATTCTGCACCATCCCAGCAAAATCACGCAGTCGCTACCAATCACAGTGCAGCTGCAAGTGACCTTGCTCACAGCCTTGGCCCTGCCCGACAGATCCTTGCCTTTGCTTAAGCTCTGTTGGCATTGTGCCCCTCTGCAGTTCAACCCAATGAGCGAGCTTCTAGCTGGGCCCGTTCTGACCTGGCACACTGGGTAATTTCTCTCTCCCCAAGGTTTTCAACAGAGTGAGAAGAATTCTTGTATCTGTGTCCCACTAAAGCTTGGTTAAAACATCTCCAAACTTTTGATCAGCACCAGTGGGACATCTTCTCTAACATCCATTAAAAAGACCTTTGCAAACTAGCAGCTGCTGTCCTCCTCCCAACAGCACATTTGTTTGGGTGGCACTTAGAATCTTCCTAGGTGAAAGGCTAAAATATATAAAGGTGTGATGAAAGAATTCTGGAGGGTTTGGGCAGGATTATTCCAAGAGTTTCATCTCACCATTTCAAGCCGTTTCTTCTGTTGATCTTTGAGATTGCTACAGAAACAGACAAGGCTTGGCTTTTTAATCCCACAATGTCATCCTTGCTCGTCCGCATTGTGTGGTACTGCAAAGGCAAAAGCACTTTTGTTTTATTTTGTGTTTTAACTTTGTCTGGCTGGAAGTAAAAGTACCAGAACTAAGGACAATAGAAGCCTATATAAGATGAGAAGATATAAGATTATAATTGATTCTTATAATCTTATTACAGTAGAACTTGGGAAAATATTTTTTATCTTTCTCCTATAGTCAGGGCTTGAGAAATAAAGTGTATCACCCACAATTTCATTGTGAGGTGCAACTCTGTGCGGGTGTGTGTGTGTGTCTGTGTGTGTGTGTGTGTGTGTGTGTGTGTGTGTGGTATGCCAGGGTTAGCCCAGCTTGATCAGTGGAAATTTTGCTAACTGTGCAGATAGCTGCTGGTGGATCAAGGCAAAGCTGAAGTGGCGAGGTGAAGCATATAAGATGCCAGAGGTTATCAGGTTGAATTACATGGAGACAATAAGACGGGCACAGTCTGATTGACTACAGGCCTTACATCTTGGGTTCTTGGAGCAGAACTAGCAAAAACAAACTGCAGAAAAGCCCTTTCCGCAGCCAGAATTCTTGGTAGGCAGTCATGTGGTGGTAATTGCGTCTTTGTCTGACACTGACTCTCTCCTCGCCCTTGTATGCTCTGATTTCTGCTGAATGGAAAGAACTACAGCAGCAGCTGGATCTTGCTGTTGTCTGAGGGTGGGGGAGGAGCCACGGTTCCACCAGGAGGGCCAAATGGACAAAGGCCCCAGGCTTCCTTTAACCCTGGAGTGGAGAAAGGAGGAAGGCAGCACACAGAGACTAAACACCCAGGGCTGTCAGCTCTGTGCTGGGAGTTCCACGCTCAGTGTATGGATTTGGCCCTATGTGGCTGATAGGACAAGAATTACACACTTTATTTTATGCAAAGAAAGCATCAGTTTCACATCTTCAACATGGTGCACTGATATTTCTTTTCAGTTACCCGAGGCAGGGGAGTTGACTCACAGTGAACAGGGAAGGGTGGGGTGTATGAGGTTCAATACTGTGGATTTTGAGAGTTGTTACATGGCGAAACATAAAGCAGGTAGGGAACATTGATCCTGTCTGCCTAAGATCACTAAGATGTTTTGGTCCAGAGCTTGATATTTGCAGATGATTTACAAGAAAATAGGGACAAATTGACTACTATTTGCTACAGTTTCTCTCTTTTTTATTTTTATACATTATTGGAGACTAAGATTTTAGATGTTTAATTCTAGTCAAGAAGCCAGTGAGATAAAAATAAAAAGCAAAGCTGAATCAATAGAGGAAATTAATGACAGAATTTCTTCCATCTCTTTGGAACAACTCCTGAGTACTTTAGAAGTGAGATCCTGAACACGAGCAGAATCAAAGTCCTCTTGACTACTGCTACAGAAGGCACAAACACTGCTGGAGCCACATTTCCAAGCCTCCTGTGTGGGGGTCTGATCTTGGTCCCCTGTAGCGCCCTCTCATCAATGGAAAACAAACCATGCTGACACCCAGAGTCCAGGTCTGGATTATCAACCTATGTGTCATCCTCTGTACACCTTTCTTCTCCCAGTTGGCAGGAAAGAGACTCTTAGGACTGTATTGGAAAGCATGTTTGAAATCTAGGAAAGCACAACATAGAAGGCCATACCCTTGAAGCACACTAAGGAGGAGAGCAGTCGAACAGAAAGTACAGACCTGGAGTGTGATCTGGCAAGACGCACAGCTGTAGTACGTAAAGTGGCTGGAAGGCTGGGGCCTTGTCCTGTGGTGACCAGCACTGTCCTGACTATTGCACAGTAGGCCTGGTTCTGCTTACTTCTTGTAGCTCATTAACTGACCCAAAAGCACAAGAGCTTGAGGCGCGAGAAACTCTCTTCTCAGAAGGGAGATCTTACTACTTCTGTGCCTTCAGGAATTTTCTCTCTCTCCCAAACAAGTCCCATCTATAAAAATGTATGAAAAGCAAACAAAACATTTTCTTTATATAATTTAGAAAAGAAATTCAGTTATAGCACCAAAAATAGGGTAGTCATGAAGTAAAACATCCCTTGTCTGACTGATTGTGAAGAACAGAGTAAATTAACTAAAAGGGTGAGGTATTGCAGCAAATAAAATGTAGGCTAGAGAACCACGCCTACTGGAAATCCCCAATGACCTGTTTGTGTAATTCAGAAAAGTTATCAATTTTGTAAGTACAACATGATATTTTAAAGTTCCTGAGGCCATTTAAGATAAATTAGTCCTTTAACTTGACCCTTATAAGTATATGAGTGACAAATAAATTTTTATTTCAGCATCGCTCAGGTGTTACCAATTCCAAATGTGTGGCACTATGTTTAATGAGATTTATTGAATAAGTCCCATTCCATTTCAGAATGGGAATGAAACCCATGAATGGAATGAAGTCGCAACCTCAGGTGGATGATGAAAGGGCCACGCGAAAGACAATCTTCTGCCAGAACAAAAGAAACCCTGAATAGAAGCAAGCAATGAGGTAAGATTCTACATGGTGTGGGGGGGGGGGGGGAGTGCACCAAGCCCGTTGGTGCACAGATCCTGTAGGCTGCGGAGGTCTTGACTGGTTTGTGTAGCATAGGTGACCAGGGACCATTGCTGAAGCATAGTTTATGTCAGAGAACAGGGCGAGCAGCTCAGAGCTCTTGCCAGGGCTGACGCATGCATTTATTTGCCCAGGGATGAAAGACAGATGAGATAACCTGAGCAACCTGTCTATCTGCCTGCAGACCCAGAAGAACAGCAATGCTGAATTGCTCTCTCTTTCAACACCAAGAAGATATGCACAAGAGGTGGAAGACTGGATTTTCAAAAGCCAGCCAGAGCAGAGCTGTGTCTTTGAGACACTGCATTCGGTATGTAGCTGGCCCTTTAACAATCATGGGGGGGTGTGCAACACACTGCATCCAACAAAAGTAGTCAGTTTGTTTTAGCAACTGCTTTTCCTGTCCTGGTCGCTATAACTGGGTCTGCATTCCCTGGAAACCCGCCCTGCCTTCTTCTAAGCCCATGGCAATTCCCACCTGCTTTTCATAATGTCCTGGGGAACTCCCAGTACCCAACCTGGTGGCCCACAGGATGGCACCTCTTGGGTCATGAGTGAAATCTGATGCCTTCACCCAGCTTCTCTGGTTGCAACCTTACCTGCCCCAGATTTCAGGCCTGCGTCACAGGCTGCTTTGGGAGGAAGGAGGGAACTGACCCCATTAGGTCGTGCCCAGGCTAGCCTTTCTCAGGCCATGCCAGGCAACTAAGAATAGTCCTGAATCCAGAAGTTGCTCGGTAAGGTTTCTCATGGAAGATGCCATTCCTGTTACTGTGGAAGAGTCTCTAACTGCTGCTGCCTTCAAAGAAATCCCCTTCAATTAGCTTGGACATTGTGAGTGTTAGAGACAGAGGCTTGGTTCAAACTAGCTTGAAATAAAGGATTTATTCATGAGAAGAGGAAATACAGACATTCTTGGGAGCAGTAGGCTTCAGACAGAGCCAGAGATCCAAAATGGGCTTGCTTGTTTCTTAATACTTGGTAACCCTGGAGAGAGAAGCCAGCCTTTTCTAGTAGTACCAGGACAAAATGCACAAAGAGGCCCTAATCGGCCTGCTCTGGGCCACACATTCATCTCTTAGCCAATCACTGTGACCATGGCAACTGATCATTTTGATTGGCCAGACCTGGGTATGTGCTCACCCCTTAGGTAAGAATAAGATTCAAAAATCCCAAGCAAACTACCCTGAGTAGGTTTTCCAAGCAGAAAATGGAGCTCAAAAATAGTCTCACTATGCTGTATCCTACTATTATTTTAGTGCTTCCTTAGTAGATATGGATAAGTACTCCTTCCTCCTTGACATATTGTACCACATTGCACATAGCTCACTGGCTTTCCTCACAACACAGGCCTTCCCTCCTGGCTTTCTCTGGTCTTCCTCGACCCCCTGACCTCCTTGTGCTGGAGGGCCCAGGGCCACGGTTTTCATCTCTTCTTTCTGTACTCCTTCTGTAATTTCTTAGCTGCAGCCTTCTTCCTGTGGGCACCAACGCTTGTATCTCATGCACTGTCTCTCACAAGCTCCAGACCCCACCCCTCCATTGGACAATCTGCAGACATTTCACCTCAATGTAGCCAGGGCTGACCTCTGTCACCCCAGCACACTCCCCTGACCTCTTCTCCTTGCCACAGACCACAGCTCTTTCCTTTCAGCTGCTCAGGCCACAACCCCAGAAGTGTATTTTCTCCTAGTTTTTCTCTTCCAGGTCACATCAAGGTGATCAGACAGTCCTGACACTGTGCCCTCTGAGCACTACTCTCCCTCCATCACTGGCCAGGTCAGATTGTGTCTCACCTAGCTGATCACAGTCACATGCTAACTAGGCATTCATCCCTACCCAAGGCCTTAGTTCTCCTCCTTCTCAGAATAAACCTGATCAAATAACGACTTCCTCTTGTCAAAACCTGAAGTAGGGCTAGTGAGGTAGTTTAGTAATAGAACATTTGCCACGCCTGGATTTAATCTCTAGCACCCTAAAGCCAAAGGAAATCCCGAAGCATCTTTAAGGCAATTCACAGCAAAATATTATTTTTTTAAGTCACTCTACTTTAAAAAAAAAAAAAAAGAAAAACTATAGGAATTGAGGATGAAGAAAACACAAGATTCTGAGTTTGATTCCTGCTACCCCAATATATTTTTGTTTATTTATTGATTTTTTTTTCTTCTTTTGAGTTCTCACACTAGGGAAACCCAAATGATATTTGCATATACAGGTCTGGTTTATTTCACTTATATGTTCAAGATAGATCCACTTATATATGAAGTCTTCTAGTTTATCATTCCTTATAGCTGAGTAATATTCCATTTTATGAAAATACCACATCTTTTTCAACCATTCTTCAGATGATGGGCATTTTGGTTGTTTCCAGGATTTGGCTATCACAAATTATTCTGCTATGAACATAGGTGCACAGATATCACCATGATATGATGTTTTCAGTTCTTCTGGGGAAATTCCCAGTAGGGAGATAGCTGGATTGAATGGGATTTCCAGTTCTACTTTTCTAAAGATCCTCCACACTGCTTTCCACAATGGTTGCACCAGTCTACAATCCCACCAGCAGTGGAGAAGTGTTCCTTTTTCCCCACAGCTTCTCCAACATTTGTTTTTAGTTGATTTCTTTACGGTAGTTGATTTAGTTGATTTCTTTCTGGGGTGAGATGGTATCTAAGTGTTGTTTTGCTTTGCAATTCACGAATGGCTAGTGATGAGGAGCATTTTTTCATGTATTTATTTAATTTCTTTTTTATTCTCATTAGTTTTAATGAGAAAAAAATACCACTGAGACAGTTTCAAAACAAATTAGTAGACCAGTTACAATAATGAATACATTGCATATTACTCTTGATTTTATTTTATAATTCTTTTTTTAATCTCTTCTTTTAAGTTCTTAAAATAGGGAAACTATATGATATTTACATATATAAGTCTGGTTTATTTCACTAATGAGTGCATGTTCTAGATACATCCAGTTATATATGAAGTCTTCTAGTTTATCATTGTTGATAGCTGAATAATATTCCACTATGTAAAAATATCACAACATTTTCAACCATTCTTCATTTGATGGGCATTTTGGTTGTTTCCGAAATTTGGCTAGCACAAAATGAGCTGCTATGAACATAGGTACACAGATATCGCTATGGTATGATGTTTCCAGTTCTTCTGGGGAAATTCCCAGTAGGGAGATAGCTGGATTGAATGGGATTTCCAGTTCTAGTTTTTTAAGGAGTCTCCACAATGTTTGCCATAATGGTTGTACCAGTTTACATTCCACCAGCAGTGGAGAAGGGTTCATTCTTACTCACAGCCTCTCCAACTTTTGTTGTTGGTTAATTTCTTCATAAAACCCATTCTTTCTAGGGTTAGATGGTAACTAAGTGTAATTTTGGCTTGCATTTCATGAATGCCTAGTGATCTGGAGCATTTCTTCATGTATTTATAGGTTTGTTGAATTTCTTTCTCTGAGAAGTATGTATTCATCTCAGATGCCCATTTCTAGATTGGGTCTTTGAATTTTGGGAACCTAATGGTTTTTAGTTCTCTATAAAATCTAAAGAGAAGACCTTTGTCTGAATATGTATTAGTTAAAATCTTTTCAATTTATGGGTTCTGCTGGGCATGGTGGCGTATGCCTGTAATCCCAGCACTTGGGAGGCTGAGGCAGGAGGATCAGTGCAAGTTCGAGACCAGCCTGGGCTACAAAAGTGAGCTCAAGGCCAGCCTGAAGTGCATAGAGAGACCCTATCTCAAAAAGACAAAAAAAAAAAAAAATTATGGGTTGTCTTTTCACTCTGTTGGTAATTTCTTTTGACATGAAAAAACTGCTCAGCCAGAGGAGGTCCCAGTTATTGATTCTCGCAAGTGTTAAATGTGCATTTTGATTTTTGTCCATGAACTTTTTGCCTACCCCGATATCTTCAAGATTTCCTCCGACATTCTTCTCTAGTAGAATTAGTGTTTCTCTTTCAATACATAGATCTTTAATCCATTTTGACTTTAGTTTAGTGCATGTTGATAGGCCTGGGTCAAGTTTTAGTTTTCGACATTAGAGAGCCAGTTTTCCAGCACCATTTCTTAAAGAGGCTATCTTCCTTCCAGTGAACATGTTCGGCCCCTTTGTAAAAAAAAAATAAGGTGGCTGAGTGTGTTGGTCTTTGTTTCTGCATTTTCTAATCTATTCCGTTGATTTTCAGGTCTATTTTTTTGCCAATACTAGACTGATTTAGTCACTATAGCTCTATAGTATCACTGAAGGTCAGGAATTGTGATGCCTCCTGCCTTACCTTTGTTGCCCAGGATTGTCTTTGCAATTCTAGGTCTTTTCAGGTTCCAGATAAATTTTAGGAATGATTTCTCCAGGTTGGTGAGGTATGTTGATGGTATTTTGATAGGGATTGCATTAAATCTATATAGTAATTTATGTAGTGTGGCCATCTTAACAATGTTGGTTCTTCCTATCCAGGAACAGGGAATATCTTCCCATTTCCTGAAATCCTCTAGGATCTATTTTTTCAGAGTACTGTACTTTTCATTAAACAGATCTTCTAATTTCTTAGTTAGGCTAATTCTTATTTCATTTTTTTCAATACTATTATAAAAGGTATTATTTCTCTAATTTCTCTCTCAGTGTGTTTGTTATCTGTGTAGTGGAATGCTATTGACTATTGTTTATTGCTTTTGTACCCTGCTACACTACTGAATTTGCGTATTAATTCTAGTAGCTTCTTGGTGGAGTATTTTGGGTCTTCCAAGTAGTTTATCATATCATCTGTAAATAATGATAGTTTAACCTCTTCTTTACCTATTTTTATTCCTTTTATTTCTCTCTCTTGTCTAATTTCTGTAGCTAATGATTCCAGAACTATATTGAATAAGAGTGATGACAGGGGACATCCTTATATTGTACCAGATTTGAAAGTAAAAGACTTCAGCTTTTCCCCATTTAGAATTATGTTAGCCATTGGAGTGTCATAGACAGCTTTTATCAGACTGAGTTAGAGACCCTCTATTCCAATTTTCTATAGAACTTTGAACATGAATGACTGTTGGACTTTATCAAAAGCCTTTTCTTAATCAATTGAGACAATCATGTGGTTTTTGGATTGGCTCTATTGATATAGTGTATTACATTTATAGAATTGTGTATATTAAACCATCCTCACATTCCTGGGATGAATCCTACTTAGTTATGGTGTATAATCTTCTTGATGATTTGCTGTATTCTAGTGGCAAGTATTTTATTGAGGATTTTTGCATCTACGCACATGAGAGAAATTGGCCTGTAGTTCTCTCTTTTAGTTGCATCTCTCTCTGGTTTTGGCACCAGTATAACACTTGCCTCTAGGAATGATTTTGGGAGGATAGCTTCCTTTTCAATTTCGTTGAAGTGTTTGTTGAGGAGTATTGGAATTATGTCTTCTGTAAATTTCTCATAGAATTCAGTGGTGAATCCATCAGGTCCTGGACTTTTCTTTGTTAGTAGACTTTTTATTACATTTTCTATCTCATTGGCTGTTATTGTGTTATTGAGAATTGTTATATCTTTTTGATTCAGTTTTGGTAGTTTGTGCCTTTCTAGGAATCTATCCATTTCATCTATGTCTTCAGTTCGGTGAGAGTAAAGATTCCTGAAGTAGCTATTAATGATCCTGTGCATCTCCGCTGGTCTGTGGTAATTTCACCCTTTTCATTCCTTACTGCTTCAATTTGAGTCCTTTTCTTTCCTCTTTTTGATGAGGTTAGCTAGGGGCTTATTAATTTTATTTAATCTTTCAAAGAGCCAGCTTTTATTGATTAATTCCTTGTAATGCTTTCTTTGTCTCAATTGAGTTAATTTCTGCTCTAATCTTTAAAATTTCCTCTGTCTTTGCGCTTTAAGTATCACTTGCTCTTCTTTTTCTAGCTAGTTTAGGCACTGCATGAAAGTATTTATCTGTTCTTGTTCTGCTTTATTAATGTGTGAATTTAGAGCTTTAAATTTCCCTCTAAGAACTGCTTTCATTGTATCCCATAAATTCAGTAGGTTGTGTCTGAATTTTCATTAGATTGTAAAGATTGTTTAATTTCTTGTTTAATTTCACCTGTAACCCACCGGTTGCTGAGAAGGCTGTTGTTTCATATCCATGAATTTCTGGGGTTCTTGTGATTTCTGTTATCATTTATTTCCAGTTTCAGTGCACTGTGGTCAGATAATATGCATGAAATAATTTCTGTTTTCTTGCACATACTTAACCATGACCTATGGACTAGTAGGTTGTCTAATTTGGAAAATGTCCCATGTACAGCTGAGAAGAATGTGTATTTTGAAGTGGTTGGGTGGAACACTCTGTGTATGTCCACTATGTCACTTATTCCAAGATATGGCTCGGTTCTGCTACTTGTTTGCTAATTTTTTGTCTTCTTGACCTATCTTTTTGGAATAAAGGAATGTGAAGATCTCCTGTTGAGATTGTGGTATTGGATATTAGATTTTTCATATCCATTAAGATGTGTCTTATATAACTTGGTGCTCTCGTGTTGGGTGCATATATATTTATGAGTGTTACCTCTTCATTTTGAATTTTTCCCCTAACTAGTATGTAGTGGCCTTCTTTATTTCATTTGATCAGTCTTGCTGTGAAGTTTAGACTGTCTACAAACAGTATTGTTACCCCTGCTTTATTTCAGGTGCTGGGGCATATAGTCTTGTTTTACATCCTTTAACTTTTATCCTATGAGTTTCTTTATGAGTTAAGTGTGTTTCTTGTAACAGTATGTGGTTGGATTTTACTTCCTTATCCACTCTGCCAGTCTATTTCTTTTAATTGGAGAATTAAGTTCATTTATATTGATGGTTATAGTTGAAATGCGTTGACTTATGATTGACATGACTTTTACTTACTACTGTTTATTCCTTTTTCTCAGATTTTTTGTCTCCCTCTAAAATATTTTTCAGTAGTCTGTGTAGGGTTGGATTTGACATCATGAAATTCTTTAAGTTGTTCCTTGTCGTGGAAGTATTTCACTTCTCCCTCATACTTGAAAGAGAGTTTTTCCGCTTATAGCAGTCTGAGCTGGAACTTGTTTTCATGGAAGACTTGAAGCACTCCGCTCCATCCTCTTCTTGACTTCATGGTTTGTGAAGAGAAATCTGTTATTACTGTAATGGGTTTTCCTTTAAACGTGATCTGTTTCTTTTCTCTAGTGGTTTTTAGCATATTATTCTTCTGCTGGATTTCTGGGATCTTGACTATCATATGTCTGGGTGTGTTTTTAGTTGGGTTGATGTTATTTGGAGTTCTGTATGCTTCAGTTACTGAATGTCCAATTGGTTTCTCAAATTTGGGAAGTTTTCTGCTATTACTTCTGTCCATGTTCTTTTTATATCATTTATATTGACTCCTTTCCAGTTTTTCCTATTAATCTCACATTGTTCATTTTTGCATCATCTTGCAGATATTGAACTACTTTTTCCTGTATCCTGGTTATTTTTATAAGATCCTTTCTTACCTTTTCATTAGCTGTGACTATGTCTTCAAGATCTGAAATTCTATCTTCATTTTTGTCCATACAGTGTTGCCAGCTTGTGATTGAGATTTTATTTTCCTGTATATCTCTTTGAATCTGTTTCATGCTGCCTATTTCTTTCCTGTAATTGATCATCCAAGGATTCTATCGTTTTTCTAATCTCCTCTAATTTTTTATCCATGTCTTCTTTAGAAGCATTTATTAAATCTTTCATTATAGTTATCCTTTCTTTTTATACTTCAAAGACTGTTTCTGCTCTCATTTCCTCTCTACCTTTCTGCAATTGTTCTTTTACTTCAGATGCTCTTAATTTAGAGATGACTATTTTTACTTCTGAGGTTGTATCTGATCTGATTGTCTCTATACCTTTCTGCAGCTGCTTTTTTACTTCAAGCTCTAGTAATTCAAAGATTTCTTTTTTAACTTCAGATGTTATCTGCAATCCAAGTCTCTCTATATGTTTCTTCATTTGTTTGTTTACTTCAGATGCTACTAATTCAGAGATTTTGGCTGCATGATTTCCATTTTCTTCTATGATAGTGTCTCCTGTATTTGTTTCAGCTGGGCTCGGGACCTGAGGTTCTGGAGGGCTGGAGGAAGTCTCACTCACGTGGTGGGCCTGGCTGCTGGGTCAGCTGTGCTTGTGACAGGTGGGGAGGGTCTCGCTGCTGGGTTGGTTGTGCTTCCGTTGTGCTGGGGGAAGAAGGTCTCACTCAGGAGGCGGGCCTGACTGCTGGGTCAGCTGCACTTCCGCCAGGCTGGAGAAGGTCTCCTAAAACACTTTAAAAAAAAAATTATTTATTTATTTATTTATTTATTTATTTATTTATTTATTTATTTATTTATTTGGTACAGGGTCTCACTATGCAGCTCAGACTCATAGTGATCTGCCTGTCTCAGCCTCCCAGAGCTGGGATTATAGGTATGTGCCACCATATCCAGGGTTCCAGGTCAGGCACAGCATGTGTACCAGAGATCACCAGGTCTTTGTGCTTGCCAGGCAAATACTTAGACCACTGAGCTATCTCCCCATCCCCGACTAAAACTCTTACAAGTCTACAACGTCCCGCACCCCCAACACCTCCCTGGGGCCAATCACACCAGTTCTCGGCCTGGCTGCCTCCTCTGTTAGTCAAATACCACTTCTCAGTGAGGCCTCCTCTGACTGCTGTATCTAAGACTGCAAGTGGCCCCTTCTGGCTCCGGCACTTCCTAGCTCGCCACACTGCTTCATTTCCTCCACAGCTGTCACAATGTTCTACCATACTTCATTTTGTTTACATGGTTACTCTTATTTATTTCCTATCTCCTCAACACTGAGCTCCATAGGGAAAGGTGATTCTGTGTATACAGGGCCATAACACCTGCGCCTAGGGTTCTCTCAGCTCTCAATAAAGAGGCAGTGCCCTGTGCTGACTCCCATGGGGTACAGCATCCCTGTCACCCCACTCCCCTCATCTGTTTGTTACCCTCAGAGTCCTCATCCACAGCCCCCCATGAGGGCCCAAGAGCCCCAGGCTGAGGCTAAATGCTACAACCAGCCAGTAAAGGCAAGGCAGACTTCCAAAGGTGGGAGGGCTGACAGGGGACAAAATGCAGCTGTGACACTGCATTTTGGTCAAGGGAAGAGGTAAGTGAGAGATCCAGGGCAGGACCATTTGGTGGGAGCGGCCTAAAGGCAGTAGGCGGCTATGGATCGTGACCCTCTGTTGGGTTCTTACAGGGCAGATGCCAGTGTGAGCAGGGCAAACAAGGGCACAAGAAACATGAGACACATTGAGGTCAAAAGAATGAGAGCCAAAACTGGGATGTCCAGTGAGCTCCAGCGCTGAGGCAGGGCTCTGCTGTCCCGCTGGGCCAACAAGTATCTGCCCTTGTCAGCCCTGCTCTTCAGAGCTTCCACTTAGCAGGCTGCACCTCTGTGAGCAGACCCCCAGTGACTGATTTGGGCAACCCCAGGAGGGCAGCCTCCCTGGTCTGGCCCACAGCCTTGAGGGGTACGGGGTGAAGAATACAGTTGCACTGCCATTGTAGCGATAGCCAGACTTCTGGCTTCAAGAAAGCCTCAGCATTCAGATCCTATACTTGAAGCAATTGTTCTACCATTATGGCCTTTAAAGGCGCCTTACAGACCCGCACATTCAGTGCCCCAGTTTTTACATGCTGTAAGCCTGAGGTGCCACACATAGTGATTGCCTAAGCCTCCAGGTGGCAAGGGCGGCACCAGGCAGAGGCCTTGGTCAGCGCAGAGTCCTGTGCGCACCACCATGCTGGGGAAATTAACCCCCCTCCGGGAGGACGGGCTAACAGTAGGCTTGGTCTGCGCGCTTCTCCTGTGTGTTAGAAGTTCTCTAATGCACTAGAAACCCGCCATATGATGGGGAAATTAATAAAGCCATGCGGTAGAGGAGCTGTTTCTTTTACTCCCTTGCTCTTCTCTCTACGCCCCATTTTGGGATGGGACTGGATGAGGTCGCTCCCGAGATAGATGAGAACCCTGCACTACCTACCTGCCGACTCCCTCAGCTCATTGCTCTAGAGCTCATATCTTCCTGGGGACTGCATGAGAAGGAAAGGTAATTAAATGCTCTCACTTAAATGGCCTTTTCAGTTGACAAAAATAGCTGTTTCTTCCCAGTTCTTTCCTTGCCATGGCTGGATTGCAGGTCACAGGCAGTCACCAAAGGGAAGAGAGAAAAGCAACAACCACACACGGCCCAAGGGTCCTGTGGCTTGGGCCTCCCCCTGAGGATCCAAGAAGTGATCATATGTAGGATGATGGTCTGTTCTGAGGGCCCATGTGGGCCCAGGCTGGCCCCTTTGCATTTGGACACCATGTGGCATGTATGCCATGGACCCTGCCCAGGGACAGAAAGGACTAAGCTATTGCTCCTGTTCCAGGGTTCTCTGCTGGGCCAGCACACTATAGCAAGTACAGTCACTGCTGAGTTTCACTGTTTTTCTTCAGCCACTGTTGCACAAAGCAATGTCCTTAACCTCTTTGGTACAAGGCATTTGTTTCACAGAGGACAATATTTCCATGGTCACAATAGAGGATAGGGACAGTCCGAGGGTATGTTAGGATGATTCGAAGGAGCAAACCACCCAGATCCCTCCCATATGTGGTTTTCAAGGCTCTGTGCTTCTATGGGAATCTAATGCTGCCAATGGCCTAACAGGAAGCAGAGCCCAAGACATAATGCAGTCTATGAAAAGCAGCTCTAAATACAGAGCTTTGACGGCTTGTCTGCCATTGAACTCCTGCATGGCACTGTCTTAGTTAGACTTCGGTTTTTTTTTTTGTTTTTTTTTTTTTTTTTTTTTTTTTTTTTTTTTTTTTTTTTTTTCTGAGACAAATACCCGACATTCAAATTAGAGAAGGAAAGGTTTATTTAGCTTACAGTTCCTGGAGGTTTTAGTCCATTCTCAGCTGGCTCCAAGGCAGAGCATCACATGGCACAGAGCAGCCGCTCATGGTAGCAGCAAAGAGCAAGAAGAAGGGGGAGGAAGGAGGGGGAGGGTAGCAGCAGCTCAAGCAGCTCACTTCTCTTTCTTCCTTACATTGAAATGCAAGTTACCTGCCCCAGGGGAGGTGCAGCACCCATACCCACAATCATGAATCACAAACCGTAACAGGAACAAACCGGCATTCAAGGGTTGGGGATCCCTGGCTTAGAGAATGCAGAATTGGAGAGTAATGATGCGGCCAAATAATACCTTTGTAGACCAAGGGCTGGGACAGGGAACACAGGCAAAGTACAAGGGTCTGCCTTCTGCAGATCAAATGAAAAAACGTCAGTCAACAATCTCCCGGAACAACTGGACAAAGCAGATGCTTCCATAGAAGAGAAATTTGGGTGCAAAGGGGTCATCATAAATATATTCAAGGAGAAAAGAAGAAGTCGAATGCAATGACAAAGAAAACAAGATGGCATAGACAACAATGGGAATGCCTAAGACTGGAAATCACCGATGTTGTACAAAGACACGTGAGTCGGACACTGAAGAGTTAAGTCCGATCTTAGCGAACAGCACCTTCTGGTAAGTCCAGAGCGCATTCAGTACTGTTGTCTTAATGGCAGCCTTACGACAACAGAGAGCTCCATATACATTAGTGCCCACACAGTACCACCTGTATGTGAATTCAGCACAATTCTGCTCGCAAAATAATATAGGATTGCCATCGTTATGGCTTACACATTCATTGATAGGATCCTTGGCACCTCTATGTAACTAAGTCCCCAAAAAGGACTCACTAAGGAACCTAGTCCCAAAGCCATTAATAGGACTCATTATGAGAACATGCGCCAGTATCAGGATGCATAATTATTGTTTCATTTTCCTACTATCATCCTGGTTCTCTAACTTGTTCTTCTTAGTAAATCATATATCTTTATAACCTCTATCTGTGTATAAAATTTTGTGTTAATCTGTTAAGTTTGAAAAGGTACTCCTAACAGAAAAGTACTAGTGACAGTTTCGTTCCAAATTTAAACAACAAATTGCAATTAAGATGGCTTAATTTCCTATTATTTAAAGGTGTACTAAATTTAGCCTGACTCTGATCAGTTTTTCAGAAGTTAACTTCGAAATAAATATGCTGAACACCAAGTCACTCCTCTTCTGTCTATTGAGTTCCGACAGCTTTAACTGGTCACCAAAATGGGGCGGGGACTTGACAGACACAAGAAAATCCAGTGGGGAAAGATGATTCTGCCAAATATGTGGTCAGTGGTGTAGAGTTGTAACCATTCCCATTCCCAGCCCCTCCCCACACGTAGAGCACATGGGCGTGCGACAAGCTCGAGCTGTGAAGCAGCAGTGACAGCGCCGCGTGGCTTGGGGACGAGCCATCGCTTGCTCACTGCCCTTCCTGGTGAAAATTCAGAAAGTCCTACATCTCTACAAACTTTTCTGTGCATGTTTTTTGCATAAATAAAATATGTAGAAGTAAGAGGAGCTCCTGAATAAATTTTGCTCTTTATGTTCTCAAAATTGCCCTTCAATTCTTATAACCCTGCCAGCTGGTATCTGCTGTCACCAGGGTATATTTTTGTTCAGGAGATAATTCAGTGAATACCTTCTCCCTAGCTTAGAGGTCAAAGGAGACAGAAAACCAAAGTCTCAATGGAAGAATAAAGTGAAAAGAACTAAGCCGGGCGTGGTGGCGCACGCTTGTAATCCCAGCACTCGGGAGGCTGAGGCAGGAGGTTTGGTGCGAGTTCGAGACCAGCCTGGGCTACAAAAGTGAGCTCAGGACCAGCCTCAACTGCATAGCGAGACCCTGTCTCAAAAAGACAAAAAAAAAAAAAAAAAAAAAAAAAAAAAAAAAAAAAAAAAAAAAAAAAAAAAAAAAAAAAAAAAAAAAAAAAAAAAAAAAAAAAAAAAAAAAAAAAAAAAAAAAAAAAAAA
>PVJA010000865.1:11337-144783 GCA_004027025.1 Myocastor coypus | reverse complement strand
AGGGTTAATGTTTAATTGTTTGATCAATCTTATATACCTATATGTATTAATCTAAACTGATCTGATGATGAAAATATGTAATATAACCCATGTTAAATTTAAACAATAAAAGAAAACACTCTTATCTCTCAACGGATCCCTGCGAGGCGAGCAAGGCTCATAAAGAAAGCAACTGCCCACCTCGTGTCACTATATACTGCAAAGCTATACTGTAAGCTTGAAGGAAGACAAAGACCTTTTATGAAAAGGATAAACTAAAGATATTCATAGCCATCACGCTCTCATTGAAGAACACATTTGGGGAAAAGTCAAGAAGAGAAAGGTGCCCCCACCATACCCAGGAAAGAAAAATAAATTCTACTGATGAAAAAGTAAAATATACAAGAAACAGAAATGAATCACACCCCAGAAAAATGCCAAAGGATGGAAGTAGTATATAAAATTAATAAACTTGGATGAGTGCATTTCAGTGATAATGCTAGCTATAAGTGGTCTTTCCTGTCCAAATACAAGACATGGGCTGGTAGGTTGGATTAAAATTAGCAAAGTGCTTGCAAGCCACATCAACACTCAAAGCAATAGTGAGTCCACTAAGAAATCAGAAAGGAGATTCCATGCACGACAGCTTTAAAGTATTGACTGCCTAGGATTCAACCTAACAAAGACACGACATCACAGAATGGAAATGGATATTATAGAATGCTGGAGAGAGAACTTGAAGAATACTTTAGAAAACAAAAGACTTCCTTTGTTCCTGGATCGGCAGAACTACTATTGATAAAATGTTCATCTTGCCAAAAATGACCTGTAGCCTATTAAAACATCAAGAACATTCTTCGCAAAGAAAAAAATACTAAACTTCATATGAAGTTGAAAAAGACCCAGAATCACCAAAGCAATCATAAATATAATGAGCAATGGCAGAAGTTAGATCTGAAGTTATATTACAAGGCTATAGTAATGAAAGCAACACAGTATTGACACAAAAAGGCCTATATAGCTTCACTGGAAAAAGGTATGTGGTTGGGATCAAAACCATGCTGGAGAGAAGAGAGCTTGTTTAGCAAACGGTGCTAGAAAGCCTGGATATCTACATACAGACAATTGAAATTAGACTTCCTTATCTCCCCCTCTTCTAAAGACTTAGAACCAGAAAGATTAAAACTGCTGAGGGATACTATAAGGAAAACACTCAAAGCCATGGCACAAGGAACAGCTTTTTGAATAGACTCTAGTAGCCTTCAACAAATGAGATAAAAACCTTTAGCACAACAAAGAAAAACATTAATACAGTAAAGAGAAAACCTCCACAATGGGAAAAATCTTTGCTGGCATCTGTTCTCATGATGATTAAGATGTACAACATTTTAAGAATACAAAACATCAACCAGCCCAAAACAAATAAAATAAAAGATGTAGCTATAGAAAAGATGCCATGAAAGGGAGAGGTAATAGAAAAAGAATCAAGCCAAATTCCTGGAAATAAAAGCCTCCATGTACATGCTAGCAATGCCTCAATGTAAAATGGGCAAATTAACTGAATAGACACTTCTACAAGCAGCAGAAATGATCAATAAATATGCAGAAAAGTTTCATATCTTTAGCCATTAGAGAAATACAAATCAAACTGCACTCAGGCTCCATCTCAGCACAGCCGGTGTATGGACACCACTCCTAGCTATATTCCGCCAAGAATTATCATGGCTGACACACATGTATTGGTGACTCCAGCAGTGAAACCCACAATGACCAGCTTTGGAATCAGCCCAGAGGACTAGGAACAGATGAACAGATAAAGAAAAGGAAGCGTACTCACCCAACGGAACGCTGCTCATCCACTGAAAGAAGGTAGGCACGTCAACTCCAGAGAAATGCCACGTGACCAGTGACCATCGATTTAAGGCAAACAAGCCATAATGCAGAAATCTAAATAGCCTGTGTGTTCTCATGTATGAGAAAGGTAAACCGTAAGTAAATAAAGGAGAGTTGTTAGGAAACCAGAAGGTGGTCTCTTGGGAATGGGAATCGGCTGAGGAGGAAGGAAAACGAGGGGAGACCAGGGGATGGGAATGGTGGGGACGTGTTACATGAGGGCACCACTTTCCCCAAATACCACGATCCTGTAGTTTGCTCAAATAGAAGAGGATGCACACAAATAAATGAAGAAGAAAAAAAGAAAGGAGAAGAAAAATCTTTCCCCTTGCCTTCCACTTTAACCATGTTTCCATTTTGCTCTTTCTTACCAGTTAGGTAAGAAAACCTGGAATTTAATTCTCATGTACCCTGTGAAGTGGAGGATATATTTTTTTCTTGGTGGCACTTTCTGAGTCTTTGGTCCTCGGTGTTCCGTGCACTGTGTGGTGAGCCATCGTAGCACGTAGCTTTTCCTGGATTTTCCTTCATTTGTTGACTCTCTGCCAGGACCACACTCTTGATTACGATGAAATATTAATTATTGGCCTATTAACGGGTATTTAGTCTTCATTTAAATTTTAGGATGTATTTGTTCACTTAGGCAGTGTTGTTTATAATAGAACTGCACTAAATTTATGTGGTGATTCAAGATGTAGTTAACGTGCTTAAATGGCTGACACCTCTGCCATGAAGGGAGCGTATTCCTCTCTTTACTGAAGGTGACGTGAGAGATGATATTTAGAAATATTTTTAAATTAATTTTGTAGGTTTTTAGCAATCTACTTAGGTTAATTTCTAAGCATGTGGTCTTTGCATTTTCAGGCTATCTTGGGCTTTTACTGAGGAGGACAGACGCTACGAGAGCGGGGAAGGGACCTTGCCTCTGGCTCAGTAGCATCTTACTTGTCGCACGCACTCTCTCTGGACGTTCTTGCCAACTCTGCAGAAATATATCTGTAGTCATATTTCAAATAACGGTAACAATCGGACACCTTCCTTTCCTCTTTCTTTTATTAGGGAAGGGTCTACAGGGTGTTCAGGGTCTCACTGCTAGATCGAACTCACAGCGATCTGCCTGTTTAGCGTCTCCCAAGAGCTGAGAGGATAAGGCTGTGCCACCGCGTCCTGCCTCGATTGCCGTCTCGGTGCATCCTGGGGAGGAGGCTGACATGGCAGGCCCAGGGCTAGAACTCCCAGCCCCTGAGACGGCTTTCAGGCGCCTTAATCCACTGAGCTATTTTACCAGCCCTCTTGAATTTATTTTTCTCTGCTCACATCTCTCAAATTTCTCTTCCATTGAAAGTGCTGGTCAAGATTTCTAGTATCTCGCAAAGCCACTGAAATGACAGCAGACACCTGTTATGTCTTCCTGACCTCAGCAATGTAAACTTAAATTTCCATCATTGAACAGGACTTTGTCCTAAGTTTTGACACACTACCATGATGGTCATTTAACCCTAACAGATTTTTTTCTATGTCCTGTTTGAGAGTTTCTTAGCTAAATCTGTAATTTTAATGATAACACAGTACATTACATTGTTGGGCTGATCATAAGCCATCCAGGAATTTCTGAAATAAAATATACTTGTCATTTCATTTTTCAAGTAAGCTAACATACAATGTTTGGCTGGCTGCTTAGGGATTTTTACATAAATCTCATAAATAAAGTTGTCTTAAATTTCATTTTCTTATTATAACATCCTCTTGTTTTAATAAAGAGATTATTTTGGCATTTATAATAATTCAGCTAACCTTTTAAAAATTTAATTCCATTTAACTGTGTTATGCCTTACCATTTTTATTTCTTCTTTTAAGATATTACACTAGGGATGGTATACAATATTTATACGTGTGAATCTGGTTTATTTCACTTATGAGTATGTCTTCAAGTTGCATCCATTTATATATGAAGGCTTCAAGTTTATTATTCTTTATAGCTGCATAATTCTCTGTTGTATAAACACACCACATGTTTCTCATCCATTTCTCAAGTGATGGGACATTTTGTTTTTTTCCAAGATTTGTCTATCACAAACTTTGCTGCTGTAAACATAGTGCACAAATATCACTATGATATGATGTTTTCAGTTCTTTTAGAAAAATTCTGAATAAGGAGATAGCTGAATTGAATGGTATTTCCAGTCCTAGATTTTTAAGGAGTCTCCACATTGATTTCCATAGTGGTAGTACCAGTTTACATTCTCACCAACAATGAAGAAGGGTCCTTTTCCCCTGCAGCCTCCTCAACATTGGTTAATTGATTTCTTTATGGTAGCCGTTCGATCTGGGATGACATAGCATCTCAACGTTGTTTCAATTCGCATTTCTTGAATGGCCAGTGATGTGGAGCACTTTTTTTGTCATGTATTTATTTACATGTATTGTATTTCTTCCTCTGAGAAGTGTGTAGTCATCTCAGATGCCTATTTCTGGATCGGGTCTTTAAATATTGGGGCCCTAATATTTTTTAGTTTTTGAATATATTCCCGATATAAGACCTTTGTCGGAATGATTATTTGTTAAGAAATTTTTTCAAAATTTATAGGTGGTCTTTTCACTCTGCTGGTGATTTCTCTTAACATGCAGAAACTTCTCAATAAGAGGAGGCCTTAGTTGTTCATTTTTTGAAGTATTTCCTGTGTAGTTTCATTTTTGTTCATGAACTGTCTGTCTACTCCTGTGTCTTCAAAATTTCCTCCTACTTTCTCTTCTAGATTTAGTGTTTCTGTCTTAATGTTTACATCTTTAATCCGTTATGACTTTAGTTTAGTGCATGGCAACAGACCTGGGTGTACTTGTAGTTTTTGGCTGTAAAGAGCCCTTTCCAGCACCATTTGTTAAAGAGGCTATCTTTCTTCTAGTGAATATGTTTGGCTGTTTGGTCAAAGATAAGATGGCTGATGGTGTTTGTAGCTGTAGCTGTATCTTCTAATGTGTGCCATTGATTCTTGAGTCTGTTTTATAGCCAGTATCATGTGGATTTTATCACAGTAGCTTTGCAGTATAATTTTAAGTCAGGAATTGTAATGCCTTCTCCTTTGCCTTTGTTGTCCAGGATTTCCTTTGCTATTCTAGGTCTTTTCTGGTTCTAAACAAATTTTAAGAATGATTTCTCTAGGTCTGTGAGATATGTTGGTATTATTTTGATAGGGAGGCTTTAAATCTCTGTAACAATTTTGGGAATATGACCCTTTTCACAATGTTGGTTCTTCCTATCCAGGAGCAGGGAATGTCTTTCCATTTTCTGAAATCCTCTTAAATCTCTTTTTTTCAGAGTAATTTTCATTGTATAGATCTTTTCCTTCCTTAATTAGATTTATTCCTAGGTATTTCTTTTTTATTTTGAATGCTATTGTGAAGGAAATTATTTATATAATTTCTAAGTCAGTGTGTTTATTATTTGCATATAGGAATGCTATGCATTTTTGGATGTTCTATTTATAACGTACTATGCTACTGAATTTATTAATTCTAGAAGCTTCTTGACACAGTTTTTGGGGTCTTTCTTATAGAACATAATGTCATCTGCAAATAATAAGTTTAACATCTTGTTTATCTATTGGTATTCCTTTTATTTCTCTCATTGAATAGTAATGGTGATAGAGGACATCTTTTTCTTGAACCTGATTTGAGAATAAAAGATTTCAGTTTTTCCCCATTTAGAATTATATTGACTGTTGGATTGTCATAGATGGCTCTTACCAGATTGAGGTAGAGGCCTTCTATTTCAATTTTCTGTAGGGCTTTGATGGTGAATTAGTGTTGGACTTTATCAAAACCCTGTTCTGAATCAATTGAGATGATAATGTGGTTTTTCTTCTTGTCCATATTGATATAGTGTATTACATTTATAGATTTACATATGTTGAACCTTCCTTGCATAAATCCTACCTGGTCATGGTGTATAATCTTCTTGATGTTTTGCTGCATTATATTTACTAGGATTTTATTGATGATTTTTGCATCTATATTAATGAGGGAAACTGGTCTATAATTCTCTTTTCTGGTTGAGTTTTTCTCTGGTTTTGATATCAGTATAATACTTGCCTCTAGGAATGATTTTAGGAGTATTGCTTCCTTTTAAATTTCATTGAAGTGTTTAAGAAGTATTAATATTAAATCCTCAAATTTCTTGTAGAATTCACTGAATGCAACAGGACCTGGGCTTTTCTTTGTCAATAAGTTTTTATTAGATTTTCTGTTTCATTGGCTGATATTGGTTTATTCAGAGCTTTGATGTCTTTATGATTCAGCTTTTGTAATTTGTATCTATCTAGGAATCTGTCCATTTCTTCTATGTGTTTGATTCTGTGAAAGTAAATATATTCAAAGAAGCTATTGATAATCTTCTGAATTTCCAAAGGATCTGTAGTAATTTCACTCTTTTCATTGTTTATTGCTTGAATTTGAATTTTTCCTTTCCTCTTTTTGATGAGATTAACTAGCTGTTCATAAATTTTATTTAATCTTTCAAAGAACCAGATTTGAATTCATTAATTGTTTGTATTGTTTCCTTTGTCTCAGTTGTATTAATTTCTGCTTTAATCTTTATGATTTCCTCGTGTCTTTAAGTTTTGGGCGTGGTTTGCTGTTCTGTTCCTAGAAGAATGAAGTGTAGCATTAGAGTATTTATTTGTTCTTATTCTGTTTTCCTCATGTGTGAGTTCATTTCTCTTTAGGAATTGCATTCAGGTGCCGGACATGGTGGCACATGCCTGTAATCCTACCACTTTGGAGGCTGAGGCAGGAGGATTGGTGTGAGTTCAGGCCAGACCTGATCTACAAAAGTGAGCCCAAGGCAAGCCTGACATACCGAGACACTGTCTTAAAAAGACAGAAGAAGAAGAAGAGGAAGAAGAAGAAGAAGAAGAAGAAGAGGAAGAAGAAGAAGAAGAAGAAGAGGAAGAAGAAGAAGAAGAAGAAGAAGAAGAAGAAGAAGAAGAAGAAGAAGAAGAAGAAGAAGAAGAAGAAGAAGAAGAAGAAGAAGAAGAAGAAGAAGAAGAAGAAGAAGTTTTGCTTGGAGTTTTCTTTGGATTGTAGATATTATTTACCTTTTCCTTTAATTTCATCTGTAGCATATTGGTTGCTGAGCAGAATTTTATTTAATTTCTGTATATTTATGAGGGTTTTGTAGTTTCCCTTGTTATTAATTTCCAGTTTTGTGGTACTGTGGTCAGACAATATGCACGGGAAAATTTCTGTTTTCTTGCATATACTTAAGCATGACCTATGAACTACTATGTGCCCTATTTTAGAAAACATCCCATGGATGCTGTTTTTATTAATGAGAAAAATAATAAAGATATAGTTTCAAAACAGGTTAGCAGGACAGTTACAATAGTTAATACATAGCATATTGTTCTCTTCATAGTAGTTGTTCAGAGTGCAAGATGCAGATATGTCATCTTATCTAAACACTATTGGTACAAATCTTTGTTCTCAATGAACTAAGAGAAAGTATATATATATATATATATATATATATATATATATGTCCCAATAGTCCATAATAGTAGGGAGTTACCAGCAGAACTGGAAATGTCTGAAGCTGTTGGCTTGAGCCTTTCATAGCCCACCATATTAATAAGGCTTTACTTTTTATACCTTATAGTTAAAATTTTTTGCTGGATGGTTAAGGCCAAGTTAAAGCAAGATCTATATAACAAAAAAGTAACTTTTCTATTTGACAAGGTCAGCTAAATCCCCTCAGGATTTACCTTGAAGCCATGTACAGCATTTTGTAGAACTTTTGCCAGTATCAGCCATCTGAATGAGTTGCAGCCATTGATTTCTTTACTTTCTTTGAGCTTGAGGAGCTCATAAGCTCTTCACTGGGTTCTGGTGGAACCCATGTCTGGCAAGACAGTCACCAAGCCGACTTCCTCTTTAGATGAGCACGTCATTAGTTTATTGTTCCGCCTTACCTATACCAAGCAAGGGACGAGGACTGCTCCTCCTCCTCTCTCGCCTCCCCCTCCTCCTCCACCCCCTCCTCCACTCCCTCCTCTTCCATTTTCTTCCTCTTCTTTTTTTTGCATTGCTGTAAAAATGCTTTTGCCTTTTGGAATTTTATTCATTTTTTTACGTTTCTTAGTACATGCATTCTATGCACATGGTGACAGTCCTGTGCGGATCTGGGGTGCGTACACAATGCGTCTTCCTTCTTTTTCCTCACCCTTTCCCTCCCTGCTTCTCCATCTCTAGATCCCCTGAGTAGAAATAATTTAAAGAGCAAAGTAAATGTGGGCAGAATGAAGCAGGGAGTTAGGACCTTCGCAAATGGAAGGGACCGCTGCTGGCGACTTCTACGCGGTCTAGGCAGGGTGTCCCAGCACACAAAGGCTGGGGAGCAGGTGTGGCTTCCTAGGGGTCCCCTGTGTTGGCTCTAAGCAAGGTGCATGGGATTCCAAGTCAGGGGAGCGCTCTAAGGAGATGGCGTGCCCGGCAGATGGAAGGAGCGGCCTGGAATCCTAAATGGCTGGGGAAAAGTCTACCCCCCCCACGCCCTCCCCACTGAGTCACCCTGCGTCATGATGTGCTCCATGAATAAATCTTCCTTTGGGTAAGCCGCAGAGGATGGGCTGTTTAGGGCCGCAGCTACCGCCTCTCCTCTCCCATAGAAGGAGCTCACCTCGGTATAGAAGGTTGCAATAAAATTAGACAGCAAGAGGCACCTTGGGCGGGGCGAGGAGGGTCTCGCGCTCCTTTGGGCAGACCAACGGCAACGTTATGGGCGGAGATGATAGCGGCACCAGATGATGCTTAAAAATAGAGGAGATGAAGTTGTTGGAATGGGAGAGACGGAGAGTGGGCAACGCTTTCAGAAGCAGAAGTGAAGGAATGGAGAGAGGTAGGAGGTGAGAGGTGCCACTGGGGACGCGTCATATGTTCATTTGGACGGCCAGAAAGCCATGCACGTGGAGGGAGGCGCAAGTGCGTGCACGAGGGGGAGGCCGAGCTGAGCTCTGGCCCCAAAATGAGGTCGAGCTGTCTTCTCTAGGGTTTTTTTTTTTTTAAGTAGACAAGTCAGAAAAATTATTTCACAAAACTTGTTAGGATTTTTCACATATGAGCTCCCCTGCATTTCATTCTGCCCAGGGGAAGCCCTGAGTCGCAGATAATGTGTAATGTGGGGGGGGGGCGGGGTATGGGCCGAGGGAGCTCCCAGAGGTGGACCGCCGCTCCGCATCCAGTGGCTTCGTTTCTTGCTCCATGCCACGGGGTTTCCTTGAAAGGCTGCAGACAGTGGCTCTGCAGCTGGCAGTGGGGAGCGGAGATGGGATGTAGAGGGGATGTGGGAGCGTGATGAGGAAACGCTGACCGGGGTGCACGGGCACTGAGAAGGGAAGGACAAGATCCAGCTGGGGCGAGTCGAAGACCTCCAAGAGAAACACTTCAGCAATTGCTCAAGGTTGAAGACCGAAAATAAGCCAGTGAACGAATTGACACGGAAATGAATGAGAGAGAGGAATAGCAGGAATAGCAGGAAAATAGCAGGGGCAGGACATCCTCACACCGTTCTGTTCTCTGTGCTCAGGGCAGCGCCTGTGTGCGCTCGGAATGACTGAGCATACGTCGGGGCCGAAGTGCTTTCCTGCTGATGCACGGCTCTGTTGGAAACGCGGAAGGGTCGGGAAAGCTGAGGGGGCGCATCCGAGCATCTCCGCAATGAAGGAACCTCAGCTGAGGTAACGCAGAGCCACAGCCTTGGGGCCACACTGAAGCACATCTCAACTTTCCCTTCAATTTCCAGCACCTAATTCTGGGTTCTTTAACTGACCCCTCTGATCTTTGCTCCTCAGCTGTAAAATACTACAACTGCTCCTCCTATAATTTCATGTTTATAAAGCTTTACACTTGACTCATATCTAAAAAGCATTTTACTTGACAAACCACCCCTATTTTTTTTTTCTGGAATTCATTTAGCTTTAGTGGAGAAAAGGATTTTGTAGGAATCTTCTTTTTTTCTAGAGTTCTTTTGTAAAATTCACACCTCATACCCTCCAAATTTGGCCGTGACTAATGTAGGTATCTGCCTCTGTTCCATCTCTACCCAGTTAAAGTAAATAACTTCATCCTTTTTCTCTTTGCTTTTCTTGACTCCAGCTTCCTACCTACGACACCACGGAGACAGAGAACACTTGTTTAACTGCACAGCGTTGCCTAGCAATGCCATGCACTATCCTGGTCTCGCTCTGGGATGCATCGACTAGGCTCCTGCTACTAATTCTTGCATCCTCATACTCTGTATTTCCAGTCCTTTAATAACCACTAGAAGGGACATTTTGCTTTCATTAGCTGAAGGTCTTGTAGAAGACTCGCCATTGTTATTCATTCTAATAGAATTAGGCTGAATTATTCTCTCTCTTTTCTCTAAGTCACTCGGGTTCTGTGTTTAAAAAGGTCAATTACATTTATCCCAAATTGGTAAGATAAACATTTCCTGTGCATCCTGAGAGTCAAATGGCCCAGTGAACAGTCTCTTGAGAACATGTCTAAAAACAATTTACAGGTCTGTCAGTTGCCAAAATGTTCCTCCTCAACCTGAGATCTGTTTTGAAAGTGATCCTGAGCAGATGCTGGTTTCTGAAATGGAATCTCGACCCCAGGAAGCTGGCACCCCAGGCAGAGTGGGTGGGGTGAGCTGTACCTGCGACCATACTCTTTAGCACTAGATGATCATCTCGGCCGTGCCTGGACTTTGCAGCCATTAGGCAGAAGGAACAGCAGCCCGCTCCTGGTTAGGCATCATGGCACCCTGGGGAGGTCCAGATGTCATCAATATAACTGGAAAGAGAAGTCACTGCCAAACCCTCATCGGTAGGTGACAAAGTGATCTCAAAGAGCCAAGTGACAGTCCGCTTGCTTTTAGAAATCCTCCATGCAAGAATACTCACATGTAATAAGAGAATTTGGAGAGCCTCCTACTGTGTAGACGTGGGATTCCGCCTCTTCCGTGTGCTGCTCAGCAGAGCTCTCTTGGAGCCTGCGCTGTTTGTCACATCTCGAATGAAACAATAGAGCCAGGCCTGCTGGATTTTATGCATCTATTTACTACATGATACTTCATTGGTCCAATCTGAGTGAGCGGGCCTCTTTTAGAACATCAGCTACTATTTATTTCCTGGTGGGAATGCCTGTTGGAATCCAGGTTCAAGGAAAACAGATCATCTGACTGTGTTTCTTTTAACTCAGATGCGTTGCTTAGCTAATACAGGAAAACCACATCTTCGTGAGGTGCCGTGTGTCGTGTCTACACACGGTGGCCAGAGAGAGGCCAGCTGCCTGAACCGCCTTGTGAGGCATCCTGCCCTGGTTTTTAAGACTTGGTCTCTTAAGTTTAATCATGCAGCAAGAATGCCTTTGGGATAAATGTGAGGAAAGGCCCAGCACCCTGGGCCTCTGGTGTTATGTGTCTGCTACTCGTGGACCGAGGCTGGAAGGGCCAGACTGTTCCTTGGCTGCTCCGGAGAGGCCTAGCTGTGCTCAGAGGGGTGGGGGACTGCAGGCCCAAGGCCTTCTACAAAATCAGAAAGCACACAGCTCCTACAAGGAGGACTCTATGCACAGGGCACCATGCTTCCCAGGAGCAGGAATACGGAAGGGAATGGCGGAAGAGGGGCAGGGAGCGCACATACGTGTGGCAGTGGCCCCAGGAGGCTCCATCTCTGGCTCTGTCGGAGACGCACCAGGAAGGCTCGCCCCGCAAAGGTGGCTTCTGCTGAAGCCTTGATCAGCCCCAGAAAGCTGGACCTCCTCTAACTAAAACACAGCTGCTTCGGGCTTCGTTTTTTGTAAACTCATTCTGACTAAGAAAGGAAAATAAAAACTAACATCAGCCATGCTCCCTCCGCCTTCTCTCCCTCTAGGTGAGCCTGGTTTTGGATTAGCTACTGTATTCTTCATTTTCCTCGAGAAAAGGAAAAATGCACGCAGGCACCTGCCCTGGTGGGCAGAGACACACCCAGGCCCAGGGCCTCCTTCTCACGCTCCTTTCACCCCGACAGCCGGACCCAGACTGTCTGGACAGTCTGAAAAAGTCAGCATCACCCAGTTCGTGAGGCAGCTCTGAGAATGTCACTTCCCGATCCCCACAGCACGCACCCAGGCCGGCCTGGGATCCATCTTCAGGGCTATTTTAACCTTCAAAGGATGCTTGACGTGTACCTTCAAAATAGAGAGGCAGAGCGCTTCAGAAGGTAATCCAATTTCAAAGCTTTGAAGACAAGATTAGCTGGCTCAAGAATTAAAAACTGTGAAGCTCTATTTTGTAGGACAGGGGTTCACTCAGGAGAAGCGGGGTGTTGATGGTACAGGCCATGAGGAACATACGCGGGGTCAGAGTTTGCAATCTGGGGGCTGGGTCCCTACCAGAGAGCTAAATTCTATGCCAGGAGTCAACATGTCCACTGATGAACCTTTCAAGGTAGAGTACTAAGGGCAGAAAGGTGACTTTTTTGGACAAGATTTGGAGCAGAGACACACTGCCAGGTACAGGAGCCTCCTGAAAGCGTATAGGCCTCAGTGGTCTTTAAAGGGTCCAGAACACTGCAACGTGGTGGTGTGTGTGGAAGGCAAAACAGTGCTCCTGCAGCGTCCAGGTGTGATTATGCTACAGCAAACGAGGCCCTGCAGATGTGTTGGCCATGTGGGTTTTGAGATGGGGGGAGCATCCCGTACCACTCAGTTGAGCCAAACATAAGCACAAAGGTCTTTGTAAGAGAAATAAGAATGTCAGAGTCAGAAAGGGACCGGAAGACATGTTTCTGCTGGCTTTGAGGAAGGGAGAGACCTCTAGCCGTGGAGTGGAGAACCACACCCAGAAACGGGAGGGGCAGCAGATGAGTGGCCTTCTAGAACAGAGCCCCTAGGTGGAGCGCGGCGCCTCTCATCCCCCCCCCACCCCGTTCAGATTGTTGACCTCCAGAACTCAAAGAAAATACACTTGTGTTTTAGAAAGCCAAGACTCGGGTGATCTGTTCCAGTAACAATGGCAAAGTGCAGAGGTGAGAAGACCCGCTGAGCCTTGACCAGCTGCGTTTCTGACATCTCAAAACACACAGATAAGAAGCTGTCCTGAGGTCTGGTCTTGGGAAGAGGCTCCTGGAGTAGACACAAGCTGGCTTCTCTGCTCCAGGGTGGGGTGGACGTGCACTGCAGCCGCGTGGACCATCCTGCCTGATGAGCACCAGGGGCGGCTTCCGAATTTGCATCAAGGCTTCCTCTCCTGGCTGATGTTGGGAGACAGTTCGGATGTCCATGCTGCACAACGGGACTAGGAGCAATATTTTGACTTTGGGCAGCAAGCAGCGCGCCGGGCCCTGCAGTCCTTAGTTGCTTGGCTCCACGCCTGGTGCAGAGATGCCGAGAACCCAGCTCTGCTGTGGTGTGAGCTTGTCAGTGACTCATGAAGCCTTAGAGGCAACTCAGCTCAGTAGGAGGTCCAGGGCGCTCTTCGGATTCTGCCCCTAGGTCCTCGGAGACGGCGGCAGAGTCAGCCTCGGTTACATCCACACTGACACGGGTATTTGGTGGCCCTCAGGTGCGGACCTGAGGGATGGAAGTGCGCTTGTCGTGGGACGTGGAGTCTGCCACCTAACCAGAGAGCCTCGCAGGCAGTGGAAGCAGAACCTGGTGCAGAAGGGACAGCTCACAAGGCGCTGTGCTCCCACTATCCACCGCAGGGACGTGTGGGGAGCAGGGCTCTGCTCTGACGTCACGGTGTCAGGTGACTTTCCCAGGATTTCGCAGGCACTGAAGGGAAAGCCTGTTTTACTTTTTCGCCCCGACATTATAATTTTCCATGCTCTTCTCCTGCAACCTTCGCACCGTTTGGGTTAACTTGATTGCTTGTCGCTTTGGTAAAGGCAGCCCATGCATAATGGCAATTTAAAAAATCATACAATTTTAATAATTGAATGACTAAGACTCAGAGTGTCTGATACAGGAAGCTCATAATATTTTGTAATATGATTTTGAAAGATCATAGAGGATAGATAAGTGGGCATGACAGGGAAATGACAACACTTTCTTGAGGTGCTGCTGTGGCCCACCTGGCGGGTTACCGGGGTGCTTAGCAAGGAAAGGCCCGCATCTGTCGCTGCCCGGGCCATGTGTGGCCTGCGAGGGTGATGTGGCGGTGGTGGGCATCCGGCTTCCTCTCACCTGCTGTTTCGGTACCTAAGGCCCCTGCTACCTCTCTGCGCAAGGCATGGCGGCGCCAAAGGGTGTCAGACCTGGCCTAGCCTCATCTTTAATTTCTCTTGCCTGCAGCACTGATTTCAAGCTCTGTTTGTTGTTTTCCTCAAAGCACTGGAATTCTTTCTTCTAGAGAAATACTTCATGCATGTACGATATGGGACACAAACAAAATGAGCACCTTTAGACGGAGAGTCGGAGACATTCAGCACTCTTTAATCCAGGCTTTTTCCCCTCTCTCCTTAACTAGACACATAGGGGACAACATTTGAAGTCTGTTGGTTTGATGTTCATGGGACAATCTTGAAAATGCTTTGAAAGGATGTTTCCAAATATTGCTTCAAGTCAGGGTTACAGAATTCCTAATTGACCCACACTTCTAAACATTCTGTGGTTTGAACAATTCCCAGGTATTGTTTATATTAAAAGGGCATTTATGTTATGAGCTTTTGGCCAATGCTTTGCTTATACATGAGCTAGAGGGAACTCTCGGAATCAGAAACGTTTCCCAGTGAAATGTGATCATCATAATGTATTTACAACAATACTCCTCAGCTCGAAGTAGCTGTACAGGTACAATATTCTAGCCACTTGGCATTTTCTGTTGCTTTATTCTCACTAGAGGTTTATAGAAAATGGCTACTATTTGTCCTCAGTGCTGCAGATTCAGAAATGTCACTTACCATCTTCCCTAAAGCAGCCTGTGCTTGGAACCTCTTTGTTCAAGTACCCAGAAAGGGTAAGAATGGCACCTACATGCCAGAACCTTGGGTCTCAGCTCTGCTGCTTTCGGAGCAGGCCAGGGGCAGTTGATTTTTTAAATGGCATGCATTGTTTGCATTGCTGTGTTGAGGGTTACCCCAGGCCACGTGCTGACAGACAACACAAGCTGCCTGATGTCGAAAGGAGCCTTCAGCTACCTGGGCATCGGTGTGGCATTCTCTGGATTCTTTGGCACTGCAGTTAGCTTGAAGGAGGTCTCCTTGGAAATAAGCACTCACCACAAAAGTACAGAATGCAGCCATGTTTTATTCTTGATCCTGGAATCAAGTTCAGAAAGAAACCTTAAGGCAATCTCAAACCTTCAGGGCCCCACTGCTCTCCAAGGAAAATCACGTTAGATATGTAGGCTGCTTTCGAGAGAGCAGGGTGTTAATAGCAGAACGCTGGAGACAGTGAGTGGCCAGTTTACTCAGACCTGAGGCTGGGAGCTTACACAGGTGGCTTTCAATGCCCAGCGCAGCTCCGAGTCAAGAGAGTAGATTAGAGCCCAGGCGCTGGTGCCCGCCACCGCCACGTCTAAATTGTAAAGGCAGCATCGCCAGGCATTTAGGCACAAGCGGGGAGCCGGGCTCTGCTCTTCTCTGGGAGCCTGAGCCACTCTCTCTTCTCGCGTCCTTTCATTGAGCGGCTTCACTCTGCAGTGGCGTCAGCTCATCTCTACAAGCAAGCGTAGGCCACCGTCCCTTTCTGGAACCTCTTAAATCATCTCCCATCTTGACTGGAAATTGCTCTCCCTGGGTGCACCTAAAGGTTCCTTTGAGTGGTGATGGACGTAACATTTCGTCCCCTCCCTCGAGCACACGCCTCCCTTTCCACTTGGGCAAACCTCACTGCCCTAGAGGTCTCGCGTGAGCAGCTTCTGGGCAGCAGCGTCATGAGGTCTCGGGCCTCCCTTCGGTGCTCTGGTTCCTCTGCTTCCGGGGTGCATCTCGGGTAGGACATGCTCTGGGGTGCTTGCTGCAGAATACAAGAAGACGTGAAGGTGAACCCCAACGGCTGGAGACACAATGAGGAGGAGAAGCTCTGCTGTGACGGCGACGACTCTGCAGTGTGACCAGGCCCTTCAAGGCTGTTTCTCACGTTTCAGGTTCAGTCTCTTCTCTTCTGGGAAGCATCTTTCTGTAATGCGACAACTCTGAGTTTGACCTCCTAAAACAGCAGCTTTGTAATCAATACAATATTGGAAAAGCTATGGAATCTTTTAAAACTTTATGTTGTGTGGAAAATCAGAAAAACACCAGTACCTCAAGGAATAGCATGGATTTAATAGAATTTCAGGCAAAGTGCTTATCACTTAATAATTAACCTTGATTATTATTTATCTAAGGGCTTTGCTCCTCACTCTTCATGACTGGCACACTATCTTGTGTTTAAGAAACTGTCGATAACCATAAACTTGATAGTAGAATCAAAGGTTTCTAGTGGTGGGCATCGATCGTCTCCTGCTTTCTCCTGAAGCTTTGTGTGAGGCCGTCCTGACCCACGGGCTGCTCCTCGCACAGAATATTTAGGGTTCTCCTCCAGGCTGAAGGAGACAAACACTTATGTGTTGCTTCTTAAGTGGTATCCTTCACTCTTAGTGAGCTGACTGTCTTTTTCTTTTTCTTTTCTTGGCGTTTCTTAGGGAAATGCAAAACACCCTTAGGCCTACAGGGTGTTCAGGGTCTCGAGACTAGATCAGACTCGTAGTTACCTGCTCCTTCACAGCCTCCCTAGAGCTGGGGTGACAGGAGTGTGTGGCACCACCCCCAGTCTCAATTGCTGTCTCAGCACGCCCTGCGGGTGGGGCTGGCATGGCAGGCCATAGGGTCGAACCCCTGGGCCCTGTGCCCGCTTGCAGGCGCTTTAATCCAGCGAGCTATTTGGCCTGCCCAGCCAAGGGACTTTCTATGAAAGAAAAAAATAATCGTTATAGGTAATATTCCTGTTAACACGAAACAGAAAATACGATCGCGGCTGATTAAATGTGAAGAGCTTTCATTACTCCCCGCGTCTGTCAGACCGCGTTGTCACTTCCCACGAGCAGCAGTCGTGCTGCTTTTTTATACTTACCCTTTAGCGTAATTTCCTTTTCCTACTCAGAATTAATCCTGGTTTTTATGGCTCCCCCAAGCTCTTTCTTTCTATTAATCGTTCACCCATCTCTGCATTTATATGCCGTCCTATAGTTCTGGTTTGTAAGCACATAAAAATTGTGTCCCCAGTGATACTGACTGTGGGACACATGATATAAATCACCTTCTTAGCGATTATGTTCCCCGCACTATCACTGTGGATAACACAGTTCAGGCAACAAAGGGAAACGTGAAAGTGATTTATAATTAAGAATCCAGCCACCAGGACCACTTCCTGCACGGTGCTCTGCGGAGACTGTCTTTGTTTGCTTAGAGAACTGAGGTAGACAGGTGGAAACCGCACCATGAATTACTTGTTAATTTGCTGTATATGATTTCGCCAAGTGCCAAGACCAGTCCTGTAACAATGCTGTCAAGTATTACATGCAAATCCAAGTCCTCAGTGCTGCGCCAGGGTGCAGGAGGAGAGCGGATCTGACGTAAAGGGTCTGGAGAGCTGCCGCAGTGCAGACGCCAAGGATTATCTACAGGTTAAGGAACTTGAAATGATGAGCCATTAAGACGTATGGTAGGTCAGCAAGGACGGAAGGAGCGCAGCAGAGTGCGAGGATTCCTTGGAGAGCCCAGAAGACAATGGCCCTCACCTTAGAGGACTTTGGAGATGGGGCAGCGATGTTTGGCTGGAAACCAGATCATGGAGGACTGGCAGTGGGAGAGCGTGACTGGGCGAGAACTGGAAATGGTCTCTGTGTGGGGACTGAAGTCTCGTAATCTTCAAGGTGGCAGTTTGGAATGACTGGAAAATATGACAAGAGGAAGGCAGGTAGATGTTCCAATGAAGGGTGAGGAGTGGACGGGGTGATTCGCCAGATTTGGGGCTTAGCGAGGCCCAGGAGATTGATCACAGGCGCACTTGACCTTGTCTAGCATCAGTCATTAATGCCTGAAAGTTCAGCTTTTTTGAGGACATGGTCAATAAATTCACAGAAATAATTAATTTCTGGGCACTACTACATGCATCAGAGACATAACCAACCAATGCTCAGCCAATGAGCAAATCTGACCGCTTTTTAAAAAGCTTTTTGTGCTTTAGTGATTCAGCGATGTCTTTTAAGCCTCTTTTGCAAATTTCCTTCCCCTCATGTTTCGATTTGCACTGAGAACAGCTGGCGCTCACGTAGTGTGGGTCACGGGCTGCACTGTGTTCTAAAGGCCACGTTGTGTGTCACCTGTGACCAGGTTATGATGAATCAGGTGTTTGCTACTCGCGTGCCTCCTCCTCACAGCCTTCTGAGGAAGGCAGCACACGCCCCAGAGCGCAAGAGGCACAGCGTGCACCTTTCTCAACCCGGAAAGTGAGCTTGAACCCAGACAACCCTGGCCTGGAGCTGTGCTCCACTGGCTCTGAGAGACGGCAGACAAGCTTGCACATACGACCAGTGTCTGCCAGAGGCACAAATACTTGTGAGAATTTTGCTTCCTAATAATTCTGCTCTTTCGCTGGCCCTTGGCAACACGTTGTTATATCACAGAGGATATGGCGAGGCAAAGCAAGCCCCGCTGTGGTGTGAGGGGTCCTGCTGCTCAGCTGCTTGGCTTCTTGACCACGTCCCCACGGTCCGTGAGTCGTCCATGCAAGTAGCAAAGAGCACACCGCATGTGGTCTGCAGAGCAGGACTCACTCAGGTAAGATCTTCTGGTGTACAGAGAGCTCTCAGCAAACATTAGCCATGGAATTAGTTGTTCCTGCAAATGTGTTGGCCACCTGCTTCCCTTGCATCTGAGGCGTGGATACTTTTGAGAACAGATTAAGTACTAAATAAAGGCTGGCTGACTGCTGACTGATATTTTTTGCCTTGCTTGGGGGAAGCTATCCCAGAACAATATGTTACTATTAGTCATTTTTCCCTAATTTGTACACAGTCCCTATAATAATCGTTTGCACTTGCATAGCGCTTTCTATTAACAGAGATGGTTTTGCCAGTGTTGACGAGATGTACCAATACCTGTGTCGTGGCAAGACTACATTTTCCATGAACGCATTTCAGGTTAAAAATAGGCGAGTCACTGAACAGAAAAGCCAAGCCTAGAATATTCGTGCCGCACTGGCAGTGCCTGGCCACGCTCGTGCTGACGTTCTCCGGGGGGAAGTGTCAGGGCTGCTCCTTAGTGGACAGTTTCAAGCGGCTGGCCCCGAGGCCGCCGGTTCTGTCCTCTACATGGTTCACCCTCCTCTCTGAGTAGAACGATGCCTTGTGTTTAGTTCTGTTAGTCATCTGCTGAAAATCTCCCAGATCTGGCAGATAGCAGGACACAGGAACTTAAGTCTCCATCAGTACAGTTCTATTTAGTTTTTCTTTTTTATTTTATGAAAAAAATAAAATAAATTTTTGTCATCAAATCATAAGTGAATAACAGTTATTGTACTGTTTATACTTATGCAAAGCATAAATTATGCAGTACAAAATAAAAACCAAAAAAAAAAAAAAGCCATACAAAAAAGAAACAACATAATAATACAAGCTTTCTTTTCAAGGAACTAAGACTATTAGCACAAGTGAAACAAATCACCGTATACATTGAAATATTTTTAAACCAATTGGTAATTTGGGGAAGTATTTGAACTCCCTACTTTCCAATTTATTCCACCTCTCCTCTCCCTATCTCTCCCTCTCTCTCTCCCTCTCTCTCTCTCCCTCTTTCTCTCTCCCTCCCTCCCTCTCTCTTTCTCTCCCTCCTCCCTCACACACACACACACACACACACACACACACACACACACACACACACGAGGAGAACCTTTGCAATAGTTGAGCTTGTGTGTTTGATGTTTTTCACTTAACCTCATGTTCTCAAATCGCACGTGCTTCCCTAGAGTGCCCCAAGTTTATCTTTCGGTACAGCGCTATAGTAACCCGTTGCACAGAAATACGGCATTGTTCGCATTTACTCATCTGCCCATAGACATATGCTATATGCAAGATCTGGCCAGTACAAATTGGCCTTCTACAATCATGGGCATGCACAGCCCTGCAGTAAGAGAATTTTAACTTCTCCAAAAAGCTGTGTTGGAGGAGAATAATTGGGTCACAGGGACCTCTGCTCTTCGTTTCTGAGGGGACTCCACACTGGTCCCCACCCCAGTCATACTAGCTTATGCTCCCACCATGGTGTAGAGCATTTCCTTTCCCTGACCCTGTCGCTACAATTTGGAGCAAACCGTTGTCCACAGCAAGCCACGCTGCCGACCCGAGTCGGAGACCAACACCACCATGACCTGAGAGGAGCCCTGACGTCTGTGAGCCCAACAGCCAGCCCTCCAGCTGGCCAGCATTCCAGCTTACAACCTTAGCATGCTTAATTTTTGTTCTGGAGAGTAACGGCATCTATTTATATAATCTGAGCATTTTTAAGCACAGGGAACAGATAATGAGACAGCCACTGATCCCATGCGGCAAGTCCTACTCAGAGCGTATTTTTTTTTTTTTTGCTCTAGCAGCCAATCTGCTATTTGTTATTGTATTTGTTATTTAGAATTCTTTTGAAAAATTGGGTAGAGACCTCCTCCCCTTTTGCTCTTCGAGGCAGGAAAATGCTGTACTTCTTGTCACTCCCAGAAGCCTCCACATGTAGCGTGGGTTGTCCGAAGCTGTTTCTCTAACCCTGATTATTTTTCGTCTCTGGCTATTCTACCACACAGGTGGCCTCCCGCAGCTTTCTGACTGCTGAGTGTGCTTGGATTTGCCAGTGGCTTTAGTTTCCTTGAGCTTCCTCTTCTGTTCTAATATGGAATAGAGGCCCGAGGTGGCGTGGTAGAAGGCTTGTCCCCAGCCCTAGGCTGCGAACATTGGATCACAGTGCACCCTGTCGCTAACAAGGCAGCTTTGCTCCACAAATCTAGCCAGAGCTGAAGCCGACCAAAAAGGACACCGAGTTTCTGCAGGCAGGAGAGTGGGGTGGATCATTGCATCCCGGCTGTGTCAAGGCTGTAACAACCCGCCAGAAGCTCAGAGCTTTACTCAGTGCCAGTCCACTGTCCTCTGCTTGTGTAGGCCCTAAATCATCTATGGCCACAGTGGAATGAAGCAAACCACTGTCAGATCTGTACTCCTGCTCAGGCCCGGGGGCAGGAGCACTCTGAAGCGCTTCTGAGCTCCAGGATCTGGCCAACACCTTGGCTATGGCCTCCTTCCTCTCCATCCCCAGAGCCAAGGCCACTTAAGGCTGTCCATGTCTCTCCTCAGCCACATTTTTCTGATTCCTTGTCCTTTGCTGCCTCCTTTTTCTACCAGAGACCCTGGTGCTATCCAGGGCAGCCTAGCTAACCCAGAATAAGCTCATTTTAGGGCTGCATGATGAGCAGACACAATGCTGTCTTCAACTTATAGCTCCTGTTTCGATGTAGTCGAAAGTATTACAGAGGCCAGGGAGCAGGGCCTAGGCACCTTGAAGGGCAACACTCTTGCTTGTGACAGCTGTAACCAACTGACAGAATACTCAGAGCAGCTGTGTGCTTGGCACCCTGTTAAACACCAGAGTATAACAAAGACCAAAGTTGGGCCTGACCTCTGACCTTTAGAAATTCAAAGCAAGGTGACCCCTGTGGAGGGTGGAGCTGCAGCTGTAATAGGGAGCAGTGAGGCTGCCAGGCCTCTCGGAAGGCAGAAACCTAGCACAGGGAGCTAGGAAGACCTCACACTGAGGGGAGCTGCGAAAGGGTCCCTGGGATTTTCTTTGTGCAGGAGAATAGAAAGAAGGCCCGACGCGGAGGGAGAAGAATACGCAGGCCTCGGGTGCAGAACGCGCCCAGCTGACCAGACATGGGGGTGAGCTGCAGCAGGCCGCGCCGGCTCTCAGGACCTGAAGCTACAGTGGGACAGACCATACTGCGCTGTGGCTGGTGCGGTCCACATCCAGAGCCTGTGCGCACGGCACCAGAGATCCTGATGAGCACTGATCGGATTGGATGCTCAGTTCGTGTTAAGGACAGAAACGCCAGAATCTGCCTCCAAGAAATACCTGGTCTATTCAGCAGGAGTTATAAATACACACAAGGAAACTTAGCTAAGAGGAGGGCGAGATAGCCAAACGTGACAAACAACAGGGACGTGCCGGATGGCCCAGAGAAGAGCTGCAGCTGTGGAGGACGCTGAGGACGCCGTGTTGCTCAGGGCCTGTCGGGTGACGTCACAGACTTAGCGGCCTCAGCGGCGTTGTACAGTGACCCCACAGTCTGGTGAGTCAGAAATCGGCGGTGCCGCATCTGGGTCCTCGGCTCTGAGCGTGGCGGGTTAAGTCCAGGGGCGAGCAGGGCTGCTTCTATTCCCGGAGTCTCTAGGGGAGGAATCTGGCCCCCATCCTCACGGGTTGTGGCAGGATTCAGGGTCTTGTGGTCATTGGTCCTAGGCCCTCATTTCCTGGGCCCGTGGCTCTCTGTCTTCAAGACACAAAGAACACGTTTTCCCCTCCGTGTCTCTCTGGCTTCTGCCTCCCTCACCCTCTGTTTTTCGCTGCTAGTGGGATGTGCCGGCCCCACCGGACGCAGAGGCCAGGACAGTCTTCCTATGTGCAGCTCAACGACTCAACCTTGATCACAGCTGTGAAGGCGCTTTGCCAGGAAGGGTGCTGCTGCACTGGGAGTGCCAGAACTGGGGTGCGCACGGCGCGGAGGAGGCCCCGTCACCCCTGCCCTAGGCATAGAGCCGCGAAGGCGGGCAGGTTCTTTGCCTACGGATCGCTCCTCTGTGGCTGTCTGGAGTAAACAGGAGCACCAGTACGTAGCTTTTCTGGGTTGCCTTTACCGTCACCTAGAGCACCGTCCTCGCCATGATGGCCAGACCCGCGGCTGCTTTAAGCGAAACGTGACGGCTTTCGGCGAACAACGCAGCATGTGGTCAACGACAGTCTTCAGATTTATCTCTTTTCCACAAAGTCCATGCAAGCAAAATATATTTACGAGTAAAATCTAGCCCACTGGCTGACAGCTGTGGGCCTTAGAATAGATTCTAGATACACTGGAAAGAATGACGTGGAGACAGGACGCGTGGAGCACGAGGGGCTCAGATCTAGACCTTGGTGTTGTTCTCGTCATCCGCGGCTTCTGCCAGGAGGCATCGCTGCCTGTCTTTCAAACCCGTTCCTCGGGATGCTGCGCTCTCCAGAGCCTCCTGCGGTGCAGGCTCCTGGGCCCTTACGCCGCCTGAGCTGACCAGATGCTGGTGCCCTAGGACCTGGCACTCGGACTCGCTTCTCCGGTCCTGTTATTTTTAGGTGAGTCCGCAGAGCCCCGTGGCTCTCCACGCCACCTCTAGAGTGATGACCCCCACTTTATATTTTTAGTTCTGACCTTTTTCCTGGGCTTCTGACATTTCTGTCCAGCTGCCTCCTGGACGTCTCCATGTCCATTTCTAACGGTGCGCCCTTGCGCCGCGTGCCCAAGTGACACTCTTATTCTCTCGCCCAAACCACCTCCCTCTCTATCTCATCCCTCTCCAGGAAGGGCCGCCCCAGCCTTCCGGCTTCTAGGCCCCAAACACGACATCATCCACGATGTCTCTGTCCTCTTTCCTGCCCCAGCTCATACTCCAGGAGTAAATCCTATTGGCTGGAATCCAAATTACAGCCACGATGTGGTCATTTCTGACTATGCCTACTGCCATCACCCTGCGACAACCCCAAGCCACCTGTCCTATGTGCTGTCCTATTGGCCCCTCACCCCCACCTGTGCCCCAGTACTAATCCTCAGTGGGAAGCCAGGGGAGGGTGTTTAAGTGTAACACCTAAGTCACCCTGAACTACTCCTTTCTTAAGATACCTTGGCGTCTTCCCATCCCCTCCCGAATCTGCCCAGGCCTTTCCCTGAAGCCCCGGCTCGCCCGTCAGTCCCTGACCCACCTCCTTGGCTCTCTCTTCTCTCCCACCAGCCCTGTCACTGCTCCTCTAGTGCTCTGCGCCTGCGCCTCACATCTTTACCCCCTACCTCCTTCCCACCCATGGTAGTTGGTTGTCGACTCACATGCTAAATACATGACTTTGCTTGAACACCGCAGGAGGAGTAATCTTCATGATAATTCTCCATGCCTGACTGATTCTCCAGTAGCGTTTACACCACGTGGCAAATGATTTGTTATCTTTGTGGTCTCCCAATTGTGTTTCTGCAGTGCGATGCAGAACTGTGAAAGCAAAAATTTTGCTTTGTTGCTGTCAAAGTGAGTACCTAGGACAGGCATTAAAATATTTGTAAAGAAATTATAAGTGATTGCTTCTCTTTTGTTTCCTGGCACACGTCCACTCAGCCAGTGAGCCCTACACTGTGGTGTTTTTTTTTTTTTAATTAATATTAATGAGAAAGAAAAGGCAGTGAGAGAGTTTCACAAGTTAGTACAGTAGATACAACAATTAATACATTGCACATTGTTGGTTTGTAGTAGTTGTTCAGAGAACACTGGGTTTTGAGTGAAGAGGTGCTCATTGATTTATGGAGAGGAAAACTAAAGTATTTCTTTATAGGGAGGGAAGAGAATTCCGATAAAGACTCAAGCTAGAAACAAGTAAGAGGTGGATCCTTTCTATAACTCATGTTAACAGTAGCCGCAGCGTTTGCCATGATAGATGCGTTCGCGGAGGCTTGCTGTCGGCCAGGCATCGCTGTGCTCTTTGAAGTCCTCGAATTCTTTCAGTGACCATGATAGGAAGTCAGGACTCTAGCTGCATCATTCAGTGTTGGTTCATCCAATTCTGTAATGTAAAAACAGTCCTTGCCTAGAGAATCAGCAGTGACACAGAGGACTGGTCTTGCAGACCCTTATCCGAGCATCCGGTCAGAAACCGAGGCCGACGCTACTGCACCTACGGGAAACCCTATGAAGGCAATGAGAGTGGAGGCGAGGTGCCCTTCCCACCCCTTCCCTGCAGGTCGCTCTTCCTGCCGGTCGAGTAAATCCGGGCGTGCCAGGGCATGTCACCCACATAGTCCAATGCACACATGCATCTTATTCTTTCGAAGCGAGTTTTACTCTGTTCAAGAATTACGCAAGTATAAGGGCTGATCCCGAAATAGGATGTTTAAATTTGAAATGTTTTACAGCAAAAGATCCACAGCTGGGACCCTTCCTAAGAATACGTTGAATACGTGTGTGCATCCCATGATTTTTGAACCTTTCTGTTTTTCTCTCTGCATTTTTTTTTTTTCATTGCTATATGTCGGGAACACATAATAAAGACATCTTTGTGGGGGAGACTGAGTGCACATGTTGTAGCTCTGCCTTTTCTAATTCTGCTCGCCTCCATGTGGGCTTTTGCCATGGCCACTCCTGCTTTCCATCCTGGAAGTCCTCCCTCCTGTCTGTACAAGGTGTGATAAAAATTCGGTGAGTGGTGCTGCTGAGTGCCATCCTGGGCGGGACAGCTTGCACGCGTCCTGCTGTGTGTGCCTCCACCTCGTTACTGGCTCTTCAACCATGTAGCTTGCGCCTTTCCTCCAAGGTCAAAGGGCTCCCCATAGGACGGTGTTTTGAGTCAAATCGGGACGCAAAGGCAGCCACCGAGCACAGCTGTGGAGCTCACGAGGGAGGACTTTCAGACCCGCTCCAGAAAGCATGAAGAGCCCTGGGACCAGGGTGCCCCTGGCTATGGAGAGCGCTCTGAGGAGATCAATGACAACATATACTTTATTGTAATAAATTTCAAATGTAAACACTGTATTTTGAAATCACATTTCATAATTGGTTCCTTTTTCAGACTTTTGAACTTTAAACCGTAACTATTTTGATTTTCAAAGAAATAAAAGAGACCGCAAGCACCTCTGGCTCTTGAGCCCTGTAGACCTAAGCGCCAATCTTGGTTCTGCCATGGGCACAAAACGAAAGCAAGGTTCCTTCCTTTGTACGGGTGCCAGCTGCTTTCTTGTGAAGTGGACTCGTCCACCCCACTAGGCAGAGGGGACCTGGGAGAAGATCGCTGCTTGCTCTTGGGATCTTAGAGCCCTTCCCCTGACTCTTGAGTTCCTGGGGATGGCTCCCGCTGCCCTGTATCCAGTTGGTAAACGTGCATTGCACTGCAACGCTTGAGCGCAGAGTCGCCAGGCCCCTCTCCGGGCCCTGCTGCTGCTGCTGCTGCTGCTGCTGCATCAGAGCCGTCTGGCCTTTGTCCCTTGCACCCTCATTCGAACAGGCCCTTGCTCTGGCCTCCCTAATGCAGGAGCCAGCAGAGGAAAACTCAGCCTCAGCCGTGGCCTTCTTTGTGTGCACGACCACACTGAAATGAGAATGACGTCTCCATGGTGGAGAGCGATCGTCTCCCTGCTTCTACACTCCCCACTTGGAAGTTTCCACTGCCTTCTCTTTGATCACAGACAGCATGCACAGATCTGGACCTCGTGCCCCGCCCAGCTCTGCTGGCTCATCACGCATTCTCTCCTTCTCTTTCTGTTCTCCAGCTGACTTTGAATTCTTCAGCCACGCCATGTTCCCTGCTGCCTCTGAGCTTCTGTGCTGGCTTTGATCAGAGGGCTTTGCCTCCACCCTCTCCACGCAGAACCTGTGACCTTCATGATTCAGCCTCTTTTTACCTTACAGCTAATCTCAGACTCTTCTGGTTTATTTTTTAAATGTATTTTTAAGAATGTCTCACTGTTATCCCTTGTCATTCTGCAGTATTGGTAGGATCATTCGATCACTTCTCTTACAGGCCTCTGACTTACCGTCGAGTCTCCTCACTTTGGGTCTTCTATAGAGCTGGTCTTCCTTGCCATCTGCAGAATGAGTAATTAAATAAGGCCTTATAGAATGTTTGCCTCATGGAAGGTTCTCAGTCCCAGTAATTGTGACCATTACTATCTTTTAGCTGCTTCTGTCATAAAAATCATCTGAATAAATTCTCTGAAGACTGGGTTCATAAAGAGTTTTGTCCCAACAGGCCTACTATTTTCCAAGACAGGAGGATAAAGAACCCCCAAAGAGCTGAGACACTGTTCTAAATGCCGGGTCTTTAAACCCTATTTAAGCTTGCATTGGACTATATGATAAGAGCCAATGAAAATGATTTTTGTTTTTGTACAGCGGGTCAAAACACAAGATCTCTGGTCATTGGCCAGTGAATCCCTTCCTTTCTTAAAACTATGCCCAGTTTATGTAGATAAAAATGTCCGCTGCACTAAGGACACCCCCGGCTTCCCTCGGGACGTGGGGACACAGCCCACTCTTGTGACAACTGGGCCATGCTCATGAGCATAAGCACAACAGGAGGGAGGTTGCGATCCAGCTCCTTCTGTCATTAAGGATAACTGGAATTTTTTTTTGCAAGGCCAAGGTTCAAACTCATGACCTTACTTACACTTCCACTTGCCAGGCAGGCACTTGTGCCACGGAGCTATCTCTCCGGCCCCTAGAAATTTTCTTGAGCCTGGTACTAGTTGCTTTTATAATCTTTATTTTATTTTATTTTTTTTTTTTTGGTCTTTTTGAGACAGGGTCTCACTATGCAGTCCAGGCTAGCCTTGAGCTCACTTTTGTGGCCTAGGCTGGTCTCAAAGTCACACCAATCCTCCTGTCTCAGCCTCCCAAGTGCTGGGATTATAGGCCTGCACCACCACGCCTGGCTATTTTGTTTGTTAGAAGATCATGTCTGTCTACTTTAACCTTTAGGCTTCTGTTTTTCTAAATTTGTTTTCTGCTACTTTCTTTTACTGTGCTGTATTCATCAAGCAGAACTGCTCCCTGTTTCCTAGTCATCCTCTGGCGTACGCACGTCTCTGGATGGATGACTTCCTGGACACCCACACTTCCCCTCCACCGCACCCATCCCGCTGAGACTCCACAGCTCACCCAAGGAGAGCGCTCTGGGAAGCTTCCCCCAGGAAAAGAGACCCTACTCCTGGGATGTCACTTCTTAAGAGCTCTGCCATGACCTACTCCACTAGATCTTTTGTAACTTCCCAATGTGTACATGTCTTATTTCTCCTGCGACATTTCGCACCGGCCTAGGGAACGGTGCATATTTGATTCAATTGTCTATCATTTTACTGGCACAAGGATGGCTTTAGACATGAACCGACAATATTCATTAACAAGTATTTTAAGGGAGAGTAAGATATACAGTATTTCATGATGGACTACTAATGTGGAACTCTGAATCTATGCATAGCACAGGTCTTTGCTCCCAATTTGTACCTGCCTATGAAGTAAAAATTAAATTAAGTCATGAGGGAAGCCTCATATCACTACTCATAATTTCCATGGGCTACAAAACTAATTACAGCTCAAAGCAATGTTGTACCTATTTGACCATTCACTTTTTAATTTGATGTTTGCTTTTCCCGCTCTGCATCAGAGAGAAAACAGACTTGCAAATTGAGGAGGAAGAGGTAGGATGGCGGGGGTCGTACCGGGGAGCTCAATGGACCTGAACACAGCAGCTGCGTCCACACAGCTCATCCGCCACGTGAGATCAAATCTCTCTGGTATTCCTTAAATCCAAATAACCCTAATTAGTTTTCCTAAGATCTCTTTTCACTTTTAAAATTGTATGTGTTATAGCCGGGCGTGGAGGCGCACGCCTGTAATCCCATCACTCGGGAGGCTGAGGCAGGAGGATCGGCGCGAGTTCGAGACCAGCCTGAGCTACAAAAGTGAGCTCAAGGACAGCCTCAACTGCATAACGAGACCCTGTCTCAAAAACTCAAAAAAAAAAAAAAAAAAAAAAAAAAAAAAAAAAAAAAAAAAAAAAAAAAAAAAAAAAAGAAAGAAAATATGTAATATAACCATTGTTAAATTTAAACAATAAAAAAATATTGAAAATAAATAAATAAATAAATAAAATTGTATGTGTTGTTTGTTTGTTTCAGTTTCAAACTGAGAATATACTTCTCATTGTGTGAAATTTCAGGAACCCCGGAGGAGAAGAACATGAAAGGGTCAAAATGGAATTGGACAGATATACACAGTGATTTCTCCAGTGACCAGACGATACTTGTACTTCTCTGATGCCTTTTTCAAAAGCCAGGCTGTGAGTGACAAGGCCCCTTAAACTGTGATTACTGAACAGGAGATATATGAGATCCTTGTATATAACTCAGTGCAATAGAGTTTTTGCCCCTGGAAATCATAAGTTGCTTGGGAAAAGGATTCACTTTTATGTGTGTGTGTGTGTTCCATATAGTGAGGGGTTATAAACTTTTCCAGGAAAGCAAAAGTATTCTAGCATTTATTTCTGTATTTGGGTGATCAGGTCTGAGAACGTAGAGGTAGAGCCCACTGGTCATACTTGCTTATAGATACAGAGATCTCTACTGTAGTTCTGGTGGATCAACCCCACATGCCTACCTGCAATCATTTCTCAATATCTGGAGACAGTTTTGGTGGGTAAAATTGAGACAACCTAAGTAGGTAGAGGCCAGAGTTACTTGCAAACATGGTACAGAGAACAAAGTCTACAGCAGAGAATAATGTAGTCTGAGGTGTCAACAGTATTATTTCTGAGATCCCTGATTTAGGGTAGATCTTTCTAGATTGCTATCTCTCTGGCATCTGGCATCTGCTTTTCTCAGAGTTCTTCAGACATCATTCGGCCTGAGAGTGTTCCCTGTTTCTCACACGGCTGAGTGGGGGAAGGGAAGAGTAGTGTATTGCACACTGGGGAGCAAGGAACACATTCAGTTGCTACGTCCATCATCTACCTAGACCAGGAGCAGGCTTACATGGAATGGTAGGAAAGCGGAGGTCTTTGGACACTGAAGAAATAAACATTTTTGCCTTGGCCCAAAATATCCTTCTGTGGTGTGGAATTAAACAGTAGAAAATGGGTGGATGAAAGACCTGTGACATGATTGCTGTTATTAAAAGTGTTGACCTTCCTCATTGGAATATGTAGTGTTCTTGTAAACTTCAGAGGAATAGATCTTCCCAGACCACCTGAAGAAGGGTTGCATCTCTGAAAAAATCATTGCATTTTCTTCAAAATATACAAAGCCAGCAAAAAAATCTTTAGCAGAGAAAGTTTAAGATACAATTAGGAGATTTCCAGGAATTATAACACATGCTATGAATTCTGTATTTCCAAAGTTCTGCTCTCGGGGAGGTGAGCTTTGGCTGGGAGTGCAGCAGAGGTAGGGCTGGATGTGGCTTTGCCATAATTTCTCTAAAATCCATCTCTTGAGCATTCTCCTAGAACTTCTGCAAGCCACTGAATTCAAGAAAATACAGTAAAAATAAAAGCAAAACAGAACATCATTCCCATATGTCGAGCAATGGTATGATGTTAGATTTTTAAATGTGTCTTTTTCCTGTTAACCTTTATAGCCATTTCATGAATAAGCATTGTGTTTTATTCATTTTACAGTTGAGGAGATTGATGCTATGAGATGCTCGTCACCGTCAGCAGTATCATTCAGATATTAGTAGAGTTTACATGGAACTCAGGTCTCCAATGAGCCAAAGCCTCCATTCTTTTTTTCCAATGTAACTTTTTCAGGCGGATCTTGTAGGAGCAGGTGAGTTCTCTTCATCCACCGCTTTCTCTTCCTTCTTGAAGAGAGTGAAATATGGACAGAGTATGGGAAATGCTAAAGGAGACCGAAGATAAGCATCGGTTATTTTCCTGAAACTATGAAGCAGCACGGACATTCTTCTCTGGACCTAATGGATTCAAAATCTGTTTTTAAAGTGCCCAAGGCAACAACTGGAATAACCTGATTTGTTTTCAAGAGAAATATTTTCAAGCAGCTGTGTTGCAGGCCAAAGCGCTTCCTCAAAGTTCTGCACACAGGTTCACGTTACATATTTTACACACACCCACACACTTTCAAGTAGGCTTGAAATGCTCATCACCCATGACTTGTAAATTATCTGAACTGTTGGCACTCACAGGTTATGGGAACACAAGTTGCAGCCTCACAAGTTCTTGCAGGCCTAGATGAGGTGGAGGTGGAGGGAAGTTTCCAGCTGTGACTGGGGATATCTGTACATAGCAGTGAGCTCCTTCTCAGAACTTCCTCTTTAGAGTGGAAGACCAGTATCCCAGGTGTTTCCTGACGGTGCTTGGCACTGCACAGCGCCCTAATTTTGTTAAACCTCCATTTCCCCAAGGTCATATTGATTTTCATGCTTAAAAGTAATTCTCTCTGCACCACTGAGTAGCACTATACTGCTTCCTTGTCTCCCTTCAGCCACTGGAGGCCATCCTCAAGTTGACACTGGGATGGCAGGAATCAGGTGAGTAAACCCGTTCCAAAATAACAGGCAAAGCGGAGCAGATTCTTAGAATTGGTGTCTCTCTCAAGTAGGCATGATACCGATAGAACAATGGACATTTATCTTGTGAATCTCTGACTATGTGTCATCAATCCATCCATCAATCAATCTATTGTCTATATATCATCTATCAATCTTCCATTTATGAAACATCTATCATCTATCTGGCAATCATATCTATCTGTCTATCTATCTATCATCTATCTATCTATCTATCATCTATCTACCTATCTATTATCTGCATATCTGTCTATCATCTATCCATCCATGATTATGACTTTTGGGCACACTCAGTAACCAAAATGTGGCTCACACATAATGACTGAGCACTCCCCCGTGGCCTGTGAACCTGACAGCTCTTTGAATTCCTGAGGTGGGCTCATCACACTTTCATGATCCCTACCAGAGCTGATTAGAACACGCCTTTGTAAATCCTTCTTCATAAATCAAAGTTTAGTTGTTCAAAAAGAAAGATCTTGCTTTCTCCAAGTCAGATGTCTCAAAGGAGAGAGTGTTTGATCTGTATGTAAGGAAAATGTGTCCATACTAAACTTCCCTTTTATTTTAATAAAAATGGGAAACATGAAATGTTTTTGCTTCATTCTTTGAGCAGTGCCATTGATACACAGCACTGTACTCTCTGCCTCGGCGTCAGAGCTCCAGGAGTCTGAAAAACAGCGTCCTTTTTTCTTATCATTTAGATGACCCACCTCAATGGTTCTAGCAGGATGTTCCTGTTTATCAACCAATGCTTAATTTTGTATGTTTGGATGCTAGCATGGAAAGCAAAATTGAGCTCAGATGTGTCTTACCAATCTATTTGCCTTACATAGTGAATACTCTTATTTTCTGTCAATCAGGAAGATTATTTTCCAAGATAAAACCTGGAGTTAACCTTGAGGAATCCAGACTTGTGTAAATCACATGCTGATTGTTTTTGAGACAGGACAATAGTGGCTGTCCAAGAGATTGCGGCTTGCTGAGGAGAAAACCGCCCTGCTGTTGTTACCTATTCCTTCCTCATAGCTCACCAGACTCTCATTTTTCAGATTTAGTTCTTGCTCTCCAGAGTCATCCTCAGAACACAGCTAAAAATAGAGTGCTTTAATAATACCAACGTGTGATTCCTTCAAAGTTGATTTCAAAGATTCAAGCGTCACAGATAGCAACAGTGACCAAGGCAGACCTGTGACTTCAGTCCAGAGATGATGGCCTGGCAAGGAGACAAAGTGCGCTTCCTTTCAGAAGATTTCATCAGGACAGTGGAAAATGCAATGGCTGAAAATGAGACATTTCTGTTTCCTGGTGTCTTGGATGCTGTCGTTATGGCAAGAACAAGCAAGCAGGTGAAATTAAGATAAATTTAAACAGTTGCAAAATTTGTTTTTAATGTGTGTGTGCGTGTGTGCACGTGCACACGTGCATTTTAGTAACAGAAGTCCCACAGCAAAACGTCTGTGGAATGAAAATAATATCATAAAGTTTTTTTTTTTTAGAATAATAATGATAAATTGTCAAAAGTCTACTCCTGGCTCAAGGTTGCTCTTGCAGCTACAAAGAGCTTCCAACATGTTCTGGGCCAGGACAGAAGTTCTCATTTGGAAAGGGAAAGGGACAGGGATGGCCAGCAGGCAGGTGCAGAGCTTTGCTTCTCCCTCCTCCGCATGCAGTGGGAGCGATGCAGGGCCCTGGGGCCTCCTGGTCATGACCCTGGTCCTTTGCAGAGGGCTGGGCCCGCAGAGCGGCTCGAGCTTGTCTTTAGTCAGTGCTCTGTGAATAGCCCTGGTCCCTGAATGACGTGAGCTCAGGCTCCAGAGACAGCGGGTGACTCAGAGCGCAGGAGGCTGGGAGGCTGCCCGGCAGCCGTTCGCGTCATTGGTAATCCCAGCGACACCTTCTGCATCCGCGGTGTTTGTCTCTGCACTCGCGTGGAAGGCTGTGCAAATGTTTTATTTAAGGGCTCTGCCTCTGCCTGACGGATCGCTTGTCTGCAGGGCTTACTTACCCTTGCAGATATTCCAGGAGAGGAGGGCTGCGAGGGTGTGTGGAACTCCTGATGTGGATGGAGGCCCCTTCCCTGGGCACACGCGAGGCTACTAGTCGTACTCCTTGACCATTCTGCCTGGGGAGTTAAAACTGGAGCCTGGGGCCCTCTCGCTTCAGTGCAGAGTGAAGCGAAGATTCGGTCCTTAGTGCAAAGCGAAATCTGCTGAATCCCATAAACACCAGGGCCCCAGCCGTTTGGGCCGAGGCCCAAGGCAGTGGCCACGAGTGCCTCGGTGGTGCACATCGGGCTCAATCTGAATGCCAGCTCCTTTGATTTCTGTTTCTATGACTCCGGGAGAGTTCACCATCATTTCTGTGCCTCGATGTTTTTCTCTGAGAAATGGACATTACAGTGATCTTTTTAGCGGAGTGCTGCAAAGCGTGCATGATGGAGGCACCTGTACTAGCACCTGGCGAATTATAAGCATGTACAAAGTCATAACCATTTTGTTTCTGTTTACTGGAGACCAGGCTGGAGACCAGCGATGTGGGAACACCACTCGTTCCTGGGGAGGAACTCAGGGCACAGGGCAAGCCAGGCAAGGAATGGCCTCAGATGTGGTGTGATAGGTTTGTAGTAACCCAGTGGTTCCACAGTTCTGTCATGCACAAGGATATCCTGGATGTCTTTTAGAAATGACTTTGATTTCGCTGATCCGGGCTGAGAAGCCTATGAGCTTGTAGTTCTAATCATCACCTAAGCGTGTGTTGACCCTGTTCCAGGAGCAGGCTCTGAGAAGCAGGAGCCTGGGGCCGTGACCAGGTTCCCTGGTCCCCCAACAAAGCCAGGACAGAGGCTCCGGCTGCTCCTCTGCAGATTTCTGACTCTCAGAGGCGGGACATTCTGTTTCCCTACGTCCCACACTCCCACCTCCCTGCTGGCTGCCTGACACCAAGCACCACAGCGAAACCCTAAGTGAAGGCAAGAGTCCGTCAGTGAGAGGCTCGCCCAGTGAGGAGCAACTTCTGGCCAGGCGGAGGCGGAGCTGACCTGTCCACACCGTGATGGACGTGCGCTCTGTCCAGGGAACAGGGAGGGGAAGGCAGCCTTTCCTACGAGGTACACGCCACTGCGGGTCCAAAGTATTTCAGGACCCAGGGAATATTGCAACAGGAGTTAAATATAGTTATTGAACATTTGCCACATTTGTGAACTTCAGAAATGTTAAGAGAACATTTTTATTTTTTCCTTCTCACACGGGAGGCTGTGGAAAATGTGTACAATTAGCCTGGATTAGCGAGCCCAGTGGGTGGGGAGTTCCACGTGCACCTCCCACGATTTCTTACGAGTGTGGCTCCTGCAGGCAGCACCAAGCAAACGCACAGCGGGCTGCACTGCTGCTCACAGCTGAAGTCTCTTTCCAAGACAACCGAGGTGTGAGCTGGAGGCATTTCAGAGCTGGGGTGAGGAGGCTTGCACCCCGCCAGGCTGCAAAGCTGTGTGCGGGAGCCTACTGCTCTACCCTGGCCTTGCTGGGTCATCCGCGTCTCCCCGCCGGTGCCCTCCTCCAGGACTCCGCTCACTCACATCCTGCTGCCTGGTACATTTGCAGCACCCGCCATCCAACTGCATTTTAAACCGAGTTCGTGATTCATCGTTCTTGTCTAGGCAATCTCCAGCCCACACCACGCTCTGCCTTTCTTCTCACCACACTGCCCGTGTCCAGCTGCGAGACTGGGGTCTCAGTGGGCGGACGCTGCGAGCGTGCTTCACGTCCTGCGTGGCTCCAAGCCAGCCGCACAGGTGGGAACCCAGACCTGTAACCTGGCTATGACCAGGAGACTGCATTGCGGTTGGGCAATCCTGGATTCAAATCCCAGCCCCAGTACTCAAGGGCCATAGGATTAACACAAACAATTTCTGAGTTCTTCCTGTGTGTGCATTCATGGCGGTAGTTTACATAAACGCTCTACTCAACCGTCATTACCTTATGAAAACTGCTCTGGTGTGGCTTGTTTGGTTTGAACTCTTTCATCTAGAAATTAGAGAGAACAAATACTTTAGCAAGAGCTATGATCTCCTGTATACACGATGCTTTCAAAGGATGTCCTAGCGCATTACGCTAGGGAGCATGCATGTGTGAACCTGCACACACACACACACACACACACACGCACGCGCACGCACGCGCACACACACACACGCACACATGCATGCACACACACATACACACACACACGCATGCACACACACGCACACACACGCGCACGCGCACGCACATGCACACACACGCACACATGCATGCACACACATACACACACACGTACACACACGCACACGCACATGCACACACACGCACACATGCATGCACACACATATACGCACACACGCACACACACACACACACCCTGAGCCTTCTGCTTAGCCCAAGCAGCTCAAACTCCACAGTCTCAGCACAGCCGGTATATTCGCTGTCTCTGGTTGGGTGACTTCCCCACCACGCACCCACTTGTCTAAACCAGGGACACCAGCCGTGCAGCTATCGGTGTACACACACCATCTTAGGTATATAATGCTCCTATAGAATGAACTCTGTGTCACTCACTGTTCTGGGCACGTTGACCGAACAATCCAATTGGGTCTGTGCCCTTATCACCCAGAGTTTATAATTTAGTGAAATCCTAGGCGTCACACAAACCTGGGTTGGCTGTTATTTTCAGGCGAGCAAAACGAGCCGCATAGCGATCAAGTCGCTGCCTGCTGACCTCAGCCGGGCCTGTTTCATATGGGTCCCTGGGGCCTATCACTCTACTTTTCCATGGCTTTCGCCCCTCTGCCCTTCTTCCAGTGCTCGTTGTGTAGAACCACTGCTCTGGTTACCTGCCTGGCTTCGTGTGTACGCTTTCTTACCCACACTCACTCGTCCCCCACCATCCGCCGCCTGTGGGGTACCATAGGCGCAGGGTCAGCAACCCTGTTTCTCATCTTTCCACCCTAGTGCTCACAGAGGAAAGCCCGACATCCAAGGTCTTCTTGTTGTTCCCCCAAAGCCTCATGCAGTCATGGGGAGGGTACCTGTACAGTTTCAGAGTAACTCAGGATTCACTGGGATTATGGGTTTTAGTACTGAGGAGATGATGGGTCTGAGGACTGCTGAGACAGTTCATAGCACGTGAATTTCACCGCTGAATGCCTGGAGAGCTATCTTATTACTGCAGCCGGCGTGGCCTGTTCCTACCTTCGCACACACTTGAATCCTAATGTTAGTGGGCTGAATGACGGCTGCACGGGCAAGGAATCTGCGAAGAAGTACTGAGCGGAACTCACCTTGTCCCCAGCCTTGGAGCCGGCGTTCTCTAGGACAAGACCTGGGGTGTCTCCTTCTTTATCTTTCTCATGCCTATCACAGAATTGCGCTCCCACGAAACCCAACTCCCAAATTGTTCTCAAATTAGTGCCTGGGCAAATGAGCAGGTCATAGCGGGTGCTGCCCAGGGAAGCTTTGCATAGCTTTCCAAGTACTACAGAACACTCAGGATCTGATCATCAGAGCACAATCCCAGTCCCTCTTCCCAGCTCCTCTCAGTCTCCTGTGAACTGCGCCAGGTGCCTAGTGTGAACCTGGAAGGTGACATTATTAGGTAAGGCCATGGCCCTGCTGATTTCCAAGTAAATACGGTGCCTTAAGGCCTCTCTAGATTGGTCCTCCAGTGTGAGCGACTGAATCCTCTGCCATTCCTGTTTCAGATGCTTTTGATTTTCCAAAAGCCCTTTAAATGTGCTTACCATAAAGGAAGTGAAGGTTTTTCTTACTTGTGTCATCCCAAGTAGTCGCTGGATACTTTTCTGTGTAGTCCCTCCTTCATTATGGAAACATCCGAGGGTAGGCAAGATTACTTTCATTTTGTAGGATTAAGAGGGAGAAGGGTTTCAAGGCTGCTGTTGTCCAGGATCACAGTATTTGGGTTACAGCTGAGCTAGAATTTGAACGTGAGCCACTGGTTTCCAGTTCTCCGCATCTGCCTCTGAGCGGCCAGCTTGCCGTGTGTGTATACATCTGCACAACCTTTTTTTTTTTTTTCAAATCCCCCAACTCTCTGATGTTTTCATTTTGTTTTGAAAAAGTGGTACCCCCTCTGTCATCCATGGCTTTCTAAGGAAAGCATCTGACAGTGCCGAGCTGTGCAGGATATCTAGCTGTGGCCAGCGAGGTGCGGGGCAGATGCGTCTCTTAGCGGGAGAGCCAGGCTACATTGTGAAGGAGTCTGGTAGAGGGAGGTGCTGAGTGCAGCTGAGCTAAGTCTTGGACGAAGACGCTTGGCAGGAAGACTTTGATTTGACGATGGGACTCTGAGCCTAAGTCGTGGGCCTGTTTGCTCGAAATGCAAACAAAACCCAACATGGTTGTATAACTTTAGTACAAGAGACTGCGCTGCGTGACTGCAGAAATGTGGCGCACAAACCCAATGCTGGAATGACAGCCAAACGTCACGGAACCTGGAAAACTCGCTGCCAGCTCTTCTCTGTCCTTGCTCTGATGGAACATTAGTTCATATCTCTCCTCACCAGAGACTTGTCTTTATCCTTTTCTCTCAGATTCACCTTTTTGTTTGCTTACTTATAGTGTACCTCGCCTCATTGGCAGTCTCTGCTGTGTATGACCTTTCTGCTTGGCTTGCAACAAACTGCCATAACCTTTTAGCATCCAGATTCCAAATGCATGGGAGGACGACAATTTCGGCAGATGTTTGCCCCTAGTTCAGTCATCCATGATCGAGAGGTGAGACCATGAACAAGTGTCTAACATCCGAGGCTGTGGAGTGGGTAGCACTCAAAGAAGGAGACAGATACGTTGAGAATACTAATGCAAAGTCCGTCGCACCCAAGACTCCAGAGCCAATGCTGAGAGCCACAGGCCCAGGCCAGGGTAGAAGGACACAGGGCGCAAGAGTGAGAGTGACCGTTGGCAGGGTAGCTTGCAGCAGAACTTCTAGGTTACTTATCCACACTCTGGGAGGGCTCTAAGGAGGGAAATGCCCACACAGCCCCTGCCATACTGGAGCTACAGCGGAAGGATCAGCGGCTTTGGCCGAATATAGCATGGTGCTGGAGAGGCACAGCATTGGGCTCTCGGCCTCCCCTACACCAAACTCCCCATCTGGGTTCCAGCTCCTCCTCGGAGATAGGAATTTTGGTTCTCTGGCTAGGCCCAACAGATAGCACTGGTTGATTTATAAAAATAGAGGACAAAAGTCCTCAGGCATCGTATGGCTCTATAATTATCTCTGAAGAAAGCTGAAAACCAACATCTGATGCACAGCTCCTACCCGCTGGGTTCTATCCTTATGTTGCTTAGTTTTTCCACATTGATCCTCGTAAGTTGTCATTAATGCAATCCCTAATTTGCACAAGAAGAATTGGGTTGAGTCGCAGTTCTCTGTTCTTCAAGCTACAAATTAGGCTACGTAATCCGGGGTGGCAGAGCTACGGCATGCATGTGCCATGGGCTGGTTATAGCCTTGGAAGTTCTAAAAGGTTTGCCATTGCTGGGCTCTAAGCCGGTTTCCCTCTGTTGCTCCCTTTGTTCTGCTCTCCTCTGCTTGACTCCCCTCTCCTGTCCTTCTTTCTTTGTTCCCTCCCTCCCCTTTCTCTCCTCTCCCCTGCCCTCCCCGTCCCTTCTCCTCCCCCACCCCTCCCTCCTCTTCCATTCTCATTTGCTCTGCACTCCTTTTCATTTGCCTTTGAATTCTTTGCATCAGACTGTGTGCTCCAGGGCCTTTCTGGACTTCGCATTGGCTGTGCTGTTGCAGTGAGTCTGATTGGATTGAACGCTGACCTCGACTCTTTCCATGGCTCCTAGCGACACAGTGTTGGCTGCTCCTAGCTCCTACCTGGCTCCACAGAGCCACCTTTCCCAAGGCCTTGAGACTTACAGCGGCCCAAGCACTCTTGTTCTGAAGGTTGCCCATTGTTACTTGCATTGCACCCGTTACCACTAGCAGGGTATAGAGCCTCTTTTATTTCTTATTCATCAAGAACTAGCAATATCTTTTAAACTAGAAATTCCCCCAGGCATTCCTAGTAAATATCACCAGGGTCTTAGCACCCTCACTTTCACTCCGGTCAGATCTGGGTTCAAATGTGATTACGAGAAGAGCAATCATGATGATAAATGTGGCCAGCGCCTCCATAGCCCAATCAGTTACAAGAGGAATTATAAGGGCTCCAGGGTAGAACCAGGGTAGTCAGTAAGGGCCTGGCCTTTAAAGGAGACACAGGAAACACTTAAGTCTTTACTTTTGGATCTCATGTCCCTGAGAAAGAGACCGTGACCACGAGTGAATTGCTGGAAAGCACAACTCTGTGTGCTGCTGGGTCCTTCCTGGTGCTGGGTTGGGAGGCCACAGAACTCGTGCGGCCCTTGTGGTGCAAAGCAGGGGCTCGTATTGACATTGCAGCCTTTACAGTGCTGCATAGGAGGCCGTCCTTGTGCTGGGACTGGTGTGGTATTGCATGTGCAGCCGTACTGCAGCCCGGTGGGGGCTCTCTCCTGCTCCCCCTTCAAACATGACGTCATTACTGTTCTTAGGAAGGTGAGGCACAAACCAGATTTCTTTCCTTATCGCACTCCAGTATTGGCTCCAGGCCTTCTATGCTACCAACATCTCCAAAATTTAACAAAATATAAATGCTGTAATCCTCATTGAATATGAACAGTCAACAGTATTTGTCTATTATATTCATTGCCCTTTTACCTTTCCTAATTTTTCTTCTCCTATCTTGCCTGTTCTTCTTTAGAGTCCTTCGGGAGAACCTCATACGTGACCCTCGCAGAGCCAACATTCAATTATATCTTACTGTGTGACAGTCACTCTTAAAAGCGCATTATCATTCTTTTCTCAGGAAGTCCTTATTCCTTGAAAACTTGTCCCAGCTTTATTGATATACAAATTAAGACACAGGGAAGGTGCATAATTCTTGAAAGTGGGAATTTAAACCCTGGAAAGGTAACTCTAGTCTCTGTTCTGTTTTTTTATGAGCAGAATATATTTATTAGGGGAAAGAAAGCTCCTGTCTGAGAGAGGGACAGGAGAGGGGTCCCAAGTGGGTCATCCCCAGGAATCTGTCTCTTCCTGGGACTTTTGTAGAGGAAAATCATGTGGTGAGTTGGGTAAGGCGATGAAGAACATGGGAGCTCTCTTGGATCGAACGTTCATGATTTCATTGCACATGTTCTAATCCCTTAGAAATTTTTCATCTCCTAAACAAAACCCAAGTAATCATACAGGTAAAATCTATAGAAAATATGCTATTTTTAGATTCCTTTTAAAGGGATCCACCAGATTTTGTCCATGGAGACGTATAGGCCTTAATAACTAACTATATCCACCGCATAGAGCCCAGGTGTGCTGAGTCTTCTCAGAGTTTCTTGCCTCATTACAAGGGAAGCTATCTTCACTTTCCTTGGGTAGGGCTGATTGCCCTCAAAGATGCTTCCTCTATGTCTAATCCTATGTCAGGAAATCCACTACAGGGGAAGTTGCCCTCACATTCTTTGAGCAGGGCGGCCTGCAGGAGGCCTTAAAACCAAAAAGATATATCTTGCTCAGTGGGCCCTAGATATCTAGCACAAGCTTCAGAATTTAGAAGGGTTTGTAGGAATGACTTTGAGTTGAGGTATTTCATAGTAGGAAGGATACAGAATGGAATTATAGATGGAAACTAGGAATGGTTACTATAGCAGCTTCCAGAAATGAAAGCCAGTTAGAAAACAGGAAAAGGTTTTGTTTCCCTGGATCCAGACAGAGAAGGGGGGCACTTCAGTCTCTGTTCTTGACCTCCACATTGAATTACTTTTCTCTTTCTTTCTTGGGATTCCTCACCATCCTCCTTTTCAGCTGTATTGTCTAATCCTATCCTTCCTCTCAAGGCAGGCATGGGAATGGCCATTATTTAAACTGGCACTGAAGACCTCATAGCCCCCAGGACTATGTGGATAGTCCTGTCCTCTCTTATCATCTCTAGACTCTTCTGTTCAGCAGTTACCAGGTTGAATAGTTCCGCCGAACATTCAAGAAACACCTGAGACAAAGCATATCCATGCTCTTAAGACTCCTTGTGCAGCTCTGCCTCACGCTATGCTTTCACTCAAATGACGAGCCACACAATCATTTGCTTATCTTTATTTGGACAAAGCCCGTCCAAGAGCAGAAAACTTATTTGCGCTTATCAGGGGAGGCACAATTCACAGATCTCAACATTCTCTAGATGCTCTCAGGGTTTTTGTTTTTGTTTTTGTTTTTGTTTTTGTTTTAATCAAGGATTGAACTCAGGCCCTCTCACTTGCCAAGCAAGTGCTTATTCTACTAAGCTAACTCCCTAGCCCCTACTCTCGTATGTTTTCTGGGGAACAAATATGCATATCACTCAGCTTTCTTCACCCTGCCGTAAAGCACCCAGCACCCATGATTGAAAGCAGAGGTCTCACGTGCCTCGTGGCTGCAGAAGGTTCAGTCCGTAGTTGGCTGCTCCACTGCAAGAACTTCCTGTGGGAGGAGCAGAGTGGAACAAAGATGCTCACCTCATGGTGGCCACAAAGTGGAGCTCAGGGGAAGGGCAGCTGCGAGGGCTGTGCCTTCCCAATGCACAGCCGCAGTGACTCACCAGGGTCTCACCCACTCAATCACTCTGGGCCTTGTTTCTCCACTGCATATTCAGCTCTCAACACCCTCGGATGACTCCCCATGACCTACCATTTCTGGAGCCCCTTAGTCCAGTTAAATTGACAACTAAGCTTAACCGTCTTAGCTTCATTTGCACCCTTAGTCATTTTAACACCCAAACACATTTTCCTAATCCACACTTTATCTCCAAAAATAGTCAATAACAATAGCAATGCTATTTTTCTACCTGATGTCAGGTAATTTGCATGTGCACAACCAAAAATGTGCTAATCCCTTCCTCAGTCTCGGTTTTACCAGCATGGCTCAACATTGTAGTCAAAGTCTCTGACTTTGAGACAGAAAGCAAACTCTTAACTGTGAATCTTTATAATTTTTTTAAAAATTACATATTCTTGATTTACAATGTTTCTGGGTAGATATTGCCATTCCAGAAGGGAGGAATGAAGGCATAAACCAGGCTAATGTAACCCCAAAACATATCAAGGGAGACATCACCCCATGAAACTGTATTTTCCAACATTAAAGTTCACAGTGTGGAGATGAGTTCCTAAGGGCAGGGAGGCTCTCTCCCTTCTCAGCCATAGCCCACGAGGCCTCTCTCTCAGTTTAGCTCCACTCACTGCCTGTGGTTTGCCTCAGCAGATGTTCTCTGTTCCTGACACTGTCAACTTCCTGGAGGCTGTGCTGCACCTTCCGCTTCCTTCGTATAGCTTCATCCGATACTCATTTTGATATATATTGTCTGGCCTCCTAGGTCTGTCTTTGAAAACTGTCTTTGCAGCTCTTGTACTTTGGCAGGCCTAAACTCCTGCATATGTGCCTTTCTAGTATCCTGTGGCTATCACCAAGGTCTATTGTTAGAGTGAGCAGTAGCCAGGCCCTCTTGGACCATAGCTGCAGAGGACACTGAGTGTCTGGATGGTTGTGTATAGTGAAACGAATCTTGTAAAAGTAGTTTCTTAGGAAACTAAGCTTCTTCTCTAGCAGGAGCTGGATGGGATAGATTCTTTTCTTTTCTTTTTTCTTTTTTTTTTTGCAGGATTGGGGTTCGAACTCACAACATTGCACTTGCCAGGCAGGCACTTGTGCCACAGAACTTAAATGAAAGGTTTATCCTCTTGTATTCTTTGAGCCTGGAATGGAGAGTCTTGCTGACTTCTGAGATGGCCTCAGGATATCTGTCTTCTCTCCACTCAAAGGGCTTGTATTCATTTTAATGGTATGAATCCTTTTTGCTTTCCTTCCTCCTCGGGCACAAACACTACATGTAGTTCTTTTTGGGTCAAAATCTAAGATTTTAAAAATTATCTCTGCTTTTTGCTCTGCATTTTCATTATATGCCTTCCTGAAATAGTCAATAATATCTATGCTACAGCCTCAATATGGAGCCACCATGAAGTTTCAATTGCTCATTTTCCTCTATTGTACATCTCTTGCAAAGTCTTGGGACACAGAAAAAACGCCATCAAATCCTACACCATAATATAAGATGCATGGCCTCTAACTTAGTTTTCAAAAGTCATCATTCTCAGCTGAAACCGCATGTAGCTGGCATTTACTGTCTGTGTTCCTATCATCATTTTGGTCTTCTGTGCCCTGACCAGACTCACCTATTAAGCTCCACTTCTAACACTGGAAGGCTCCTCTACCCTGATTCTCTAAAACTTTCCAAAATCCTTTCACAAGCCTTCTGAGCCACACTATCAGATGTAGTCACAGCGATCACCCCACTCTTGGTACCAGTTTTCTTTTTTAGCCAGGTTTCCCACTGCCAGGACACAGTATCTAATGCCTAAAACTTCAAAGGCAGGTTTAACAGTATCATTATTTCAGAGATTTCCCTCCTTGCTCAGCTTCCCCAAGACAGGAACCTCACAGAGAAATGGCATGATGAGCAAGCCTGCTTGCTTTGTAGAAGCTACTGGGGACCAGGACAGGACAACAGTGCAGACAGGAAGGGGCTGGAGTCAAACAGTTCCCAATGTCACACCTCCGTGACTCCATCACACCAATACATATGCTTTCCTAATCTCTGAGGCAGGGCTCAAGCAGATGAAGCTGACAATCCTGTTTAACTGTCACGAATAGTAAAGCAATTTTAAGGGCAAAATGTCAACTAAATCCCATAATACTTTTCATTGCAGTATACAGCTCTCTAATGTCAGTCAGGCCCTTGCATGCATTTTGAAGACATTACATACATTGTAAGTCAATATTTAATATTTTTCACTTATCATGAAGTCTTTGAATAGTTTCCACATGTACACTGCACTATGTTAATGTTACATATGTTAAATAACAATTCTCTTATACTGCTCAGCAAAGATTTCATCCAGATATTTAGTCACTAGCAATATATCTGCAATGACCATTTTATTCAGTCATTATATTGTTTTGGGGAAATGCTTCTCCAAAATCCCTAGGATGATTCCAAGTTTACATGGCATGAATACTGTTATGTCTCCGACATTTGCTGTGAAATTACCTTAAAAATGTTCCTACTGGGGCCCGGCAGGATGGCTCAGTGGTCTAAAGTCCTGCTTGGGAAAGGTTGGGCGGCTTCAGGAACTGTGGTTCGATCCCCAGCTACACATGCTGTGCCAGTCCTGCCCTCTGGGCGGGCTGAGCCAGCCATAAAAATGAGTGAATAAACAAACAATAGTTGTGAAACAAGAAAAAAATAAATAAAATTAAAAATTCTTAAAAAAAAAATGTTCCTACTGATACCACTAACAGCAATAGGTAAGGACTTGTTCAGCCCGAAATTTATATATGCTATATAGATATATAACTTTTATATATAAATTATATATGTATAAATAATTATATATATATATATATATATATATATATATATATATATATATATATACAATCTGAAGCTGAGCCATCGTGGCTTTAGCTGCACTGATAATATTATTTAACCAAAGTCACTCACATTCCAGGACTGGCTCACCCTGTAAATCTGTTCTGCATCCATTATCCACTTCCGATAGCTCCTTCCTCCACTTTTGCTAGAAATCATTTACCTGCTTTCTGTCTCTATGGATTTTCCTAGTCTGGATATTTCATATAAATGGAATAAAATGTTCAAACAATTTTTTTTTTACAAGAATAATCATAATGGCCCCATGTGAATAGCCCAAAGATGGAAACATCTTCTCAATGGACACCTGACTAACAAAATGCAATAGAGCTGCACAATGAAATATCATTCAATTGTTGAAAGAGAATGAAGTATTGGGGGCTGGCAAGACAGTTCAGTGGACTGAAGCTCCTGCTTAGGCAAGCTTAGGCAAGCTCAGGGACAGTGGTTTGATCCCCGGTGCCACTCGTGGTGCCAGCCCCGCCCCATTGTGGGCTGAGCTGGCTGTGTAGTGTAGTGGTAGTGTAGTGGGCACTCCTACAGTCCCAGCGCTGGGGAGGCCGACAACAGGAGGATCACTACAAGTTCAGGCTGTGTAGTGAGACCCTGAAACAAATACAATTAACAAAACCAAAAGCATGAGCTACTGATTTGTGCTGCAGTGAAGACGGACTTAGAAAGCACGTTAAGTGCAGAGAGCCCGGTGCCCAAGTGTGGTGTGCCTTCTTGTCGCCTTTGAAAAGTCTGTCTTGCTGTAGACAGGTTGGGGAGATGAAATGCGCCTGAAAGAAGCAGTCGACAAAGCAACAGGCACGAGCTCACATCTCGTTGGCTGATGGGCTATGCTTATGTTAACTGAGCTCAATGGGCATCTCACTGAGCTTGTCTGGAGCTGGACTCTATTCTACACAGTAAGGCATAAACGAATGAAAACAGCACCCTCTTTAAAGGAAGGCGTACAGATATAAATGTGAATGTGGTCATTATGCCAAGGTATGTACTCTGCGCGGTGGGAGCCCTCAGGAGGGAGAAACCAATTCTGTTCTGAAGGGCCAAGGAAAGACAGAGGAAAGGGCCATGGCTTTTGCTTGACCCTGGCCTCTGGGTGGGGTTTGTCAGTCAGGGACGAGGAGTGCAGCTTATAAGGGCACAGGAGGGTAGGAAAGAAGAGTGGCTTTCTCCGTCTCCTGGACCCAGATCTCCTCCCTCTAACACACAGCTGGTGGCTGGACCCCTCACCTCTCTGCCAGTTGTCATATGAACTGAGCGCAGCTGTGATTTTCCTTTAGTGAAGAGATGAATGCAACTTCGTGCATACTCTGTGACATTAGTAATTTGTCAGTATTAACACTTCCGATAATTGTTGGTCATAAACTGTGTTGAGTGCTATCTTGTTCAGTTCATTTTCACTGCCTTGTAAGCTATAGCGTAAGGGTTTAGGGATGTTTTCACGTGAAAGGGAAAATTTTACTAAATGGTAGAATTGCAATTTTCTTTCTTTCTTTCTTTCTTTCTTTCTCTCTCTCTCTCTCTCTCTCTCTCTCTCTGTCTCTTTCTTTCTTTCTTTCTTTCTGCATCTTTTTAGAGAAGAGCCTACAGGATGTTAAGAGTCTCACTACTAGTTCGAACTTGTAGAGATCCACCTGTTTACAGCCTCCCAGGAGCTGGGATTTCAAGTGCTTACATTTAGTCCTTAAAATGCATAAAGGACCTCGCTCTCTGGGGCATGCACAGTTTCTGACCCTGAGTACCAGCACAGCATGGGCCTCCTGATGAGCAGAGCGTGTGCACTTCCTTCCGTGCACGGCTCCGGTCTGTAGTGACGCCCTTGCTCATGAGCCCGGGCCTGGCTAGGAACGCCTGTCCACATAGGCAGCCATGCCCCAGGGACTTCACGCTAAGTGATTTAATTCTGTTTGCCACACCAGCTGCAGTGGACCCCAAACTGGCTTGGGAGTCAGAAGTTGAGTGTCTGAAGCCTAGTTCTTTCCTTTACAAATTTGGTAACTTTTCTAAATCTCTATTTCTTCTCTCTAGAAAAATGCTACCACCGGGAACTTTATTCATTGTTGTTGGAGGACAATACATAGTCAAATGCGTGAAAGGCACAGCTCCGGTAGCTTAGTAGCTGCCCAGGAGATCAGATCAGGGAATGCCACTGGAAGCCCCGTGCCTTCCCCAAATCTCTCTGAACCTTGTTCCTTATGTCTCTCCTATCTGACAGCTACTGCCTTTATTCCAGGGCTGCTACTCCTCTTCCTGTCACCTCAAGGGGAAAACTGGGTGTTGTCTTCCATGTTCTTCTCTTCCAGCCTTTCTCCCTAAGTTCTCTTCATTTACTTCGAAGACACACTCATTCTTGCCCTTCCTCTGACTTCAGGATGGCATGTTCCCTCAGCACAGTGGTGTACAGTATACAGTGGTGTACACTGTATGGTGGTGTACAGCGGTGGGCCCAGCCCTATCTGGCCTTGCCACGAGGTTCTATAGCCTCTGCACCAGCACTATTTAGGTTGGGCCACTCTGTTCCAATGTTAACCAGCATTCCTGACCTCTAGTGACTGGGTGCAGTAGGGTTTTACAACTTCTGATAAACCCCGTGGATTGCAGACATTGCCAAATCTTCCTGATGGATGAAGGAGAAGATAGCTTATCCTCAGGTGAGAATCGCTGTATTCACCTGTTCAGTTTAAACGATTTCACTAAGCTGACAGATTATGAATTGTACGCTTGCTACGATGACTACAGATTAAAATCTGTCAAAGATCCCTACTTCACAAGCATATACTACCTCTCCTTGGCTCTCAAGTTTGCAATTGACATTGCTTATCTTTCTTTGCACCAGAGATTTTCAAGTTCTAATGTGCTTTGAATCACCAATACATCTTTTTATAATGGAAATTCTGCTTTCTATTTGTTCTGGGTGAGGCCCAAGGCTCTGCTTTTCTAAGTCCCAGGGAAAGTTGATGCTATTGGTCTACAGAGCTGCAAAGCCTTGAACGACCTCAACGAAGGGCAGAAGTATTTGCTGAGTCTTCTTAAGAAGCCAGCCCTTGCTACGGTGACCACAGACCAGCGTGGGAGTGGTTAACAAGCAAGCAGCTGTAATAAAAGCTGGGGTACGGCTTGCCACCTTCGGAATATGGCTGTGGTACAGAGGTGCCAGCAGGAGGGAAGGCAGCGCTGGCAAGGGTTGATAGGAGAGGGGCAGAGGGAACAAGCAACGCTGGGGAAAGGCTCTGCTGTGGCATTGCTTCTCGAGTTGAGCTTGGAGCATGGCAGGTGGTTCACATGCTGCAGAGATAAGCGCGGTGCTTTTCTGCAAGGTAAGTCTGAGCAAAAGGCAGAAATAAAAAGGCACTCTCTTCCCTCTTGCAAACCAGCTGTCTGCATACTTCCTAGTATCTGTGTTTCATTCCGCCCTTATTTATGTTTTGAGGTCCTCACAGAAGAGGAGCCGAGGGACATCGAAGGCCGGGCGTCTGGCCTGTGTTGCTGAACGCTACGGTCTCAAGGCGCATCCGTTTCCCTAAAAGCCACTCGTGTGTCCTTCTCTATGGCGGAGCAGCGCTCCAGTGGTGCACAGGTGCGTTTTCTTTCTCAGTTCATCTGGAAGGGGGGAGGGGCGGGGGGAGGGGCACAGGAGGTGAAGGCGTGGCGTCCGCGCAGCAATCTCTTCCTGGGAATGCAGTCGTTATCCACCGCGAACTTGGGCTCATGAAAACTGGACAAAAGGAAAGAAGAAAGAAAGAAGTAAACAGGAAAGGAAGAAAGAGACAGGAAACAGTTGTCACATTAAGAAAAAATTGGATAAGGATGACCGAGACCCCATGTCACAGCCTACACATTCATTTACAAGGGTTAGTGTAAACTGGCCATTCTACTATATAGACAGGATGTCTGTTGTCTATGTATAGATCATGTTACATAATTTTGAAATCCTTAAAATATCTTAAAATGTTTAAAAGTCAATTATACCCAAAGGAAATGCCACCGAATTGGTAAAATCACTTGCACTCCGTCCATTGTCACAGTTAATATCAAGTAGTATTTTCTAATAAATACTTGGTGTTACATGAGAATGAGGACCAAAGTAAAATGCGAAGAAAGCCAAAATACAAACGTGGAGGGGCCGAAGGACACAGGATGGGAGGCGGGGGTCTTGGGGGCTGCGGGGGCCCTGGCAGTTTGAGGCACGCACTCCAGCCTTGCTGTGTCAGCTGGAAGAGCCCAGCGCAGGTGTCCGAGCTGGAGGACACCAGCGCATGTTTGTTCTTGGAAGAGTGCACTGGGGGCAGTTCAGGTGGTGCAGACAACGCATAGCACCCTGGAGCCGCAGGAGGCGTCTGGGGGTGAGGCTGGAGGAGCGCGATGCCGTCCACGGTGAGCAGCGCTGACTCAGGAGCCAGAGTCAGGCGGAATGGCTCAGCTTGGGGCCATGGGTCACTATGGCCAAGCTGGGACTGCAGGCTGAGACATACTCCTGAGCTAAGGCCTGGAAAGCCTCTGACAAGCACCAGGCAGCCAGGTGCGGCTGCATGGAGGGGATAACTCAGGGGATCTGGGAAGAACCGGAACACGCGTGGCTCACCCACTTAATCAGCTGGGCGCTCGCAGAGCTCCACGTACGGACAGAGCATGCTGACTGCGGCCTGCCTGGGCTGACAGGGATCCAGAGTCTGTGTTTGCACAGGCAGGCATGTGGGAAGTCTGGGTGACGGCAGCTGCTTCTTTTAGGGTGCGTGTGTAGGTGATTTGGGTGCAGTCCTCCAGCCCTGGCTGTGCACCCCGAGCCTTTGCCACGCTTTCTAAAGATTTACACCTCAGGTTTCCACGGAATATGACACCAAAGGGCTGAGAGGAGTGGTCCCTGTCATCCCCATGGGAAAAGTGGGTTTCAGGGTCTGGAGACATAGGCTGCAGTCACTGAACACAAATGGTGGGGATCAGCAAGGAGCCCCAGTCTCTGCTAAGAAGCCTTGGCCTCCCACCTCACTGCCCACCCGCTGCCTAATCCATCCTGGAATGCACAGGCACACCATGTCCATCACCTGCGTGTGCTGGACACTCTGGTCCCAGAGTGCTGCCCAGCTCTGAGCTCCATGGCTCCTGCTAGCCAGAGGCTGCGAGTCTCAGTTCCCTGTAGGAAGGACTCTGGGCTGTGCGGGGCGGCTGGGGCTGCCTACTGTGTCGTCGGCAGCTCTTGGGCTGACGCTGAGGCAGACTTGCCTGTCCCCGCCTCTGTTCTGCTTCTGCTGTGTCCACTCGGATGGCTTAGTCTCACTCATCTGTGTCTCAGAATGACACAGCGATACCTCAGGGGTTACTAAATGATGAAGTTAACAATCGCAATCATGATAATGAAAACAGCAAAATTAAGTGGCCGTGGTGGGTATGTGTGGAAGGAATGCTGAGTGCAGTATACACGTCAAGGAGGAAATCTTCCTGACTGGTTGGAAATTTTTATTACAGCATTATAAAAGTCAAGTTTGTCATCATAACCTATTCCAATATGCAAGAGGGGGAGCTGGAAGGCTTAATGCAATGGCTTTAGACAAGGGCAGCTCCGATTGCTTAGCAGCCAGCGCCGACCTAGAGCAAAGGCTTCTCTTGGCGGTCCAGCCGGCGCGCTGGGCCTTCAGCCGAGCAGGAAGGGCTTCCCATGACATATCACGCAAACTTTCCGAAGTAGAGCTCCTTGCATCCTACCAGTCTCCCCTTCTCCTTTTGCGAAAGCGCTTTGTGTGCACACGCATATATGTCTGAATATATATTTACATAGGGGCTATATATAGAGGCATGAGTGCGTCTAAAGCGGCAGCGGGGTGCTGCTTGGCTGCGTAGGAGGTGATACAGGACTGGGCTATTAGTGAGCCGGAGGCAGGGGGTGGCTGTGGCTGAGGGGCAGTAGGGTGTTGGGGGTTTGCAGGGTAACACTGTCTGTAGGTATTTTTAGATGACATCCAAATGCAAGCACGTTGCTTAGGGGTGATGGTCTTGCTTAGAGGCTCGGGGAGGAGACACGCATAATCGGAACAGAAGGATCACCAGTTTGGAACACAGACTTCACCCGTCGAGCCTGGAGCTGTTCATGACAGAGGCTTCAACAGTTGTGCTGTGGGAAAGAAGGCTTCTTGTCTTCTGTGGCACCCAGAAATGGGAGGCACCGTGTCCCCAAAGCCTGGGTTTCCCTTAACAAGTCACTGCACATGTGTCATCTTTAATCTATTTTTGTCTTTTAAATAAATTCCGGCCAAGGCTACTTCTTGAGAGAAGGCGTCTCTCTGTTTCCCAGTTTGCTCTCTGTTGTGTCAAGAAAGATGGCTGTGATGGCCCCGCCATTCACCTGTTCTTCCAAAGTTTTAAAAGAGTATGGAAATTATAGAGGTTCAGAATTTAGCACGTTTTGTAGGCTTGTGGCTAATTGCTGTGTTTTCCCTATGAGGAATACACCAGGTAATTATGCGAGATTACACAGATGAACACGTTCTCAAAACTGTAAAATTTATTGCCATTTATAATTTTTACTATTTTACTCACAATCAAAAGCTGACTGACTTTTCTCTACCTCCCAGGTAAGCATTCTCCGCGTCCTGGTCAGGCTTTCCACCAGCTGCCTCTTTCTAGGACATCATTTCAAAATCAAAATGTCCATCTCAGGAAGGAGGACTTGTGGGAAGGATGCCCCAGAGAGGATGCAGGGAGTTAAGAACATTTTTTACTGGGATGAGCTACTGCTCCCGGTTTCCAGTCATTTCTGCCATGCCGCTCAGCGATTGGCAGCTCTGGGTCTCTTTCATCAGAATAGCTGGTACGCAAAATACAGAGTTTAAAAGCTAAACCCAAAGATATTATTTTGTTATAAAAGTATTTCAAAGTGGTCCATAAAACAGGTCCACTGTGTGAGCATGCCTTTGCCAGGTGAGCTACTCATAAATATTAGCTGCAATGCACCCTGAAAGAAGTCTAGTGACTTACGGATGTACCCACTTCTAGCTCAGATTCACGTGTTGCTTATTTTTACATACAATATTCCTATGAGTGTGTTTGATAAGCTTACACACACACACACACACACACACACACACACAATCATCTGTTGTCTACCAGGGCTCCGCTGTAGGACCTAGCATGGACACCAAAATTCGCAGCTGCTCCTCTCATATAAAATAGCGCAGTATTTGAGTACCGCTGACCCACGTCCCCAGCACCATGCCGTCATGGCCAAATTACATGTAGTACGTAGGACAATGAAATGCCGTCTGAGTAGTTGTTCTTCTACGTTGTCGAGTGAGAAAGGCACGGGAAGGGGACACATCCGGGTGAAGGGCACGCATGGTTCCGAATATTTCCAATCCGCTATTGACTGCATGCAGAACCTGCAGGTCCACAGCACCAACCACATGCATGCGGGGGTGGCGGCGGGGGTGGTGGCCTTGCTGTGGCCCTCTCCGCCTCTTTCTGCATTTCACACCTCAGCGAAGCGCGGCTGCTTCCAGGCCAGCACTTGTGCTCTGGACTGTGAATCGCTTCCAGCTCACCTGGGGTCTGCCCGCCTGACTGTAGCACTGTAATCTCCTGTGCAGGCTCCAGCCCCAAGCTCCCGCGGATCTCTTTGCAGCCATTCTTGTCTCTCTCAGTCTGGTCTCCAGATGGAGTAATGAAAGAACACCAGGCTGACGATACGGATTGCCTTCTGCAAAGGCCTCCTGTCTTCAGTTGATGTCCATTGGCCTTCAGAATAGCTGGCGAGGCCGCCAGGATCTGGTCCACATCCTGTTCTCCGCCTCCCTTCGTCACGCTGTGCCATGACTTGAGCCCCCCAGACGGCTCTGTTTCCCATCACGCCCTCCAGTGTTGCTGTCTGCGCCTCGTGGAGTGCTCCTTTCTTCCTTCTCTGATGGATGCTTGGAGCCTCAGGGCGCTCACATCCTGTGGTCTTCGTGCACATCAGTCCAGCTCCTAGGCCTGTCCTGAAAGGAAGCATCTCAGATGGGCCTGACTGGATCAGTCCTTTGCCATCTCCCAGTGCAAATGAGGCTTCATCTGACAATGAGCTCTTTTAATTGCCTGTGGAAACACTCAGCACAATTCCAGACACATCACCTCCCCCTGATTCTTTTATGTCTATCTTCTGTGACCAGCCACAGGCTCAATGGGAGCAAAGAAGTCAGGAGTCTTCACTGCAGGGTCCCCAGTACTTAGGGCTGGTCCACACACACTGTAGCGGTCCATTCAGTAATTACGTACTGGGTCGGTAGATGATCCCGCAGTAGCCCTTACAACAGACTCTCCCAAGGTTCTCTATTTCCACCTCATCGTTAGGAGACTTCAGAGTATCACTTAATCAAATACTTTCCGGGAAATACCAGAGATACATGCCTTAGACCACAGCACCACACATAGCGGACAAAGAAGAATAATACTGCTGCCTCACACTGGCTAAGCATCAGTCATCCTAAAGGGCCTTAAGGAGTCCTCAGAAGCACCAGGACTACTGTGTTCTATAAGGGAGAGTTTCCATACATTTCTCTGTGCGATTTTTACCTTCTCATTCTATTCACTGCATTATTAGGAGAAAAGAAAGGAAAAATAAAAATATGATGAGAGCCGGGCGTGGTGGCTCACGCCTGTAATCCCAGCACTCGGGAGGCTGAGGCAGGAGGATTGGTGCGAGTTCGAGACCGGCCTGGGCTACAAAAGTGAGCTCAGGACCAGCCTCAACTGCATAGCGAGACCCTGTCTCAAAAAGACAAAAAAAAAAAAAAAAAATATGATGAGGAAAGGAAGGCAGCTGGGCTCTGTTATTAGTTCCCGCATTTCTGTCGTATGCGGCCTTGGGGCTGATGTGTGTGGCATGGACATTCTCTCTCTTACAGGGTAGGACACGATCATTAGGAAAGTGTTTTGCTATGTACAGCCAGAGCTGGCCTTGAAGAGCAGCGTGCAAGCAGCTATTTTCCCTTCAAGAGTGGCACATGTGGTGCTGTCTTTTGGAGTTATCACCCTAAGTCCATTGATGAGTGACAGAAGAGAGGGGAATCTCGAAGGTTAAGCTCAACGAAAAGCACGTATCACTTAGTGTCTCCAAGTACTCACTGGGCCTCCACCTCTGAAAGCTTAGTGGAGAAATAAATACTACCAGCTTGAGCCGGGCGTGGTGGCGCACGCCTGTAATCCCAGAACTCGGGAGGCTGAGGCAGGAGGATTGACGCGAGTTCGAGACCAGCCTGGGCTACAAAAGTGAGCTCAAGGCCAGCCTGAACTGCATAGCGAGACCCTGTCTCAAAAAGCCAAAAAAAAAAAAAAAAAAAAAAAATACTACCAGCTTGCTGACCAGACTACACCAGGGACAGTAGTGGAGATCTTGCCCGGCCCAGACCCTCTTTGCCTTCAACCTGTGGAAGGCCGTTAGCGATGGCACCTACCCTGGGAGGCCTTTTCCTGAGCTGAGCTGAGCAGGGGTGTTTCAACAAAGCCAAAAAGGGTTACAGAATCAGGGCAATGAGGATGCAGTGCTTTAAAGTCACAAGGATAACTGTAAAATTTTCATTAGTCCACTTAAAAGTAAGTGTTCAATGGTGTCAAACTCGATTCCCAATTGTTGGCATATATCCTTGCAAAGACGCCATGTTTCGCTCTTAAGATAGTCAAGGACTCTGGCAGGATCTGGTCCACATCTGAGGAAATAGCAGTCTCGGGTCATTCTTCCCCCTTTCCCCGTTGCCCTTCACCTTCTTGACCATAGCTGGATGGAGTGACACTTGCATCTGGTCCCAAGCTCAGTATTTTGCTCTTTCATAACAGAATTATATTGTGGGTTAATACTGAACTTAAGGCAAAAAGGAAGTACACAGCAGAAATAGCATGTAAATCAGAAAAGCTGGGACTGGGTTCTGCCGGGCCCAACTATACAGACGGTCTAAGCTCACGGTGTAACCTTTATTTCTTTGTCCCTAAAAGGACTGATGCTAGAATCTGTCTCACAGAGTCATAGTGAAAACAGACCTACTGTGTGATCTGGTTGTCCCACTTTGGGGCATGCATCTAAGGGAAATGAGAACAGAATACCCAAGAGACACCTGAGTCCCCATGTTTACTCTCATCCATAATAACTAAGATACGCCATCATGGTAGGAGCCGCCAACAGGCCAAGGAAGAAAACATTGTGTAAGCATGCAGTAGGACATTATTCAGCCAGAAAGAGGACTGTGACCCTCTTCTTTATAGGAAAATGAATTTAGCTGAAGGACGTTATGTTAAGTGATGTAAAAAGACACAGAGAGGTGAGCTGAGTGTCACATGGTGTCTTACAGATGGGCAAGGTAAAAAGCAGCCAACCTAAGTGTAGAACAGTGTTCCTTAGAGGGAGCACAGTCTGGGGGTGGGGTCAACCAGAAGGGCCGGGTTTGGATCATGTGCTCTGTGTGCATGTGGCCAAGCAGCACGCAGCAGAACCCCGTTAATATGAACAATTGCTATGTGTGGATGAAGAGTACAAATATTCAAAATTGTCGAGATTATAATAGGTACAGAAATGACTTGGTGAACTGAAAAGTTCTATACTTGTTACTTGTCATGCCATTAACTAGTGTTATAGATCATGAATACCAGCAGCAGGAGCTGGGGCACCCAGCCCGGCATGGATCACCGCCAAATGCTCTCTAAGGCAGGTGGCATTTGGCTAAGTGTCACTGCTAACTGTGGCACTAGAGATATTGCAGTCTCTACCTATAGAAGTCAAACAAAATATTGAAATGATATCGATATTATTCCGCAAAAGCACCCTATGTGAATTTCAGTTTATACTTAAACTAACTGCTTTTGAAGAGATTGGATTTAAAAGTTATTCCTTTTAAGGGCTTTCTCTGTCTTCTGTGGAACTGGGTTTACCTAGCACCAATAGTATTGGCAAGTGGCATCTCTCTTTTTGCCAGCTTTATATAAATTTCTCTTTGATGTTGATTCTAAAGAAACTTTTGATTCCACCTAGATCTAAATCCTTCCCTGTTACAGGCAAAGAGACCATTGCAGCTCAGTGTTTTTTGCTATTTTGTCAAATTTGCCAGACTTCTTGGAGCCAAATTCTGCAGAATGTATCGGATTGTTTACACCGCCTGTTCCGTGAAGCGCACAGGAACGTGTTTTCCCTGAAGTTGCTCGTGCTTAAGGGCCTGTGGTCCGGTACAACACACTGCATATTAGCCACTGTGTTGTTCTCAGGATTCAGGGGCTGTAAGTTTTAATCATAAAAACAACAGCGCTGCTGGCGAGGGCGTCACATGACTTTGGCTGCCCGTGTCTTTGTGAGCTACGGCACCGTGTGCGTGCAACTCTGTGTCCCGTCAGGACTAAGTTGGAACCGAGAAATGGAGTACACTCTAGAGGGAGGAACTTCGCAGTAAAGCTCCAATAGCTAAAGAAATTCTTGCATTCTGAGGAACTTTAATGGCTGACTCTTTTAATCTCCTTTAACTGCCCTTCCGCACCCTGCCAGTTTAGGAAAAAAAGAAAAAAGAAAACCCATAAACATCAAATTTTCCTTCTACACATCCTCAACAAAATCACATGCAATGCCCTGGAGCTTCTCAGTTCTGACCAGCGTCTCGGGCTGAACAGGCACTCTTCTAATGGTTCTGCAATCCGGGGCCCAGTGGAGGATGGCTCCGGGACAGGGGCAGAGCGGGCCGGGGCTCACGGCGGCTTCTCCGCAGGAGTAGGACTCCCCTGCTGGGCTTCTGTGTCTTCCACACAATCTCGGAAGTGACATTTTTAAAGCACTTGTTTGGAGGGAGAGAAAAGAGAACTTGATCCCGATGAGTCTGCCTGGAGGCTGGCGTCTCGCTGGGGCTGGGCTCACCAACTTTTGAAACTGACTTTTCTTATGTGAAATGATTCAGGATCTAATTAAGACCCACTTTAAAAAGAAGCCATGTCCCCTCTGACATTTATAAATGATAGAAAAAAAATTATAACCCAGAGTTTTACAATTTTGGACATTTTTTTTTTTTTTTTTTCATCTGTTTCACGCCTTTCACTAGACGATGAATTAGACACTTGGGATGCAAAAATGTATCTGTTATGACCTTAAACCTCATAGCTCCTGACTGTCATAGACACCAACACGTAGTTCAACACCTGCCACACAAGAAACACTCAGGCCATGTCATTGCCTTTATCAAGAATTAGAGTTTTATATTGGCACGAATTTGGAGATCAGATACCAAGGAGGAGTAGAAGCATGTGCTGCTCTGTTTGTTCAGCCTCAGGACGTCTTGGTTACAGAGTTGTAACTGCTCCCTGGAATGTGTGCTCAGTAGTGGCTTCTAGCCCCCCACCCCCAATCACCATGTCACTGCATTAGTGCAAAAATCAACCCCAAATCCCTTTTGGTTTTTCCTGGGCAGAATGGGTGACCTGGGAGCATGGTGGCAGTTAACATCTTTTCCAGAATGGCAACTTTCCTCTGAAAGCCAGTCTTTTCCTGGAGACATTTCCTGAACAGCCTCACCTCTGTCAGGCGCCGGAAGTAGGAGGCCACTTCGGAGAGAACCTGTGCTGGAATATGTGCCATGACTCCATCCATTTAGTCAGTGGGGGACAATTAAACAAACTTATGGAGCTAAGTCCCTTTCAGTCACACCCTGCTAGACTGCACTGGTTATTAACATCCAGAGACAAAGCTCTTCTTCGCCAGCCTGGAAGAGGCAGCTTCCTCCTTGTTTCATTTGGGAACCACATTCTTTACTATGATAGCTGAGCAAAAGCTATTTCAGTTATTTTGGACAGAGAAGAAGAAACATGGGGGTGATTTTGAACTCAGGCCTCATGGGAATAATAAAGCAGACAGAGTATAAATGAATGAGTCTGCATATTGTAAAGAAACCTGTTCGTACCTCTAGTTAGACAGGGAACTGAACCAGCACCTACATCACATGTTTGTGGAGGCCATGGGGTGTGGCTTATGTTCCCCGGTTCTACTCTGGCTTGTGCCTTTTCGTACAGGAGCCTCAGCTTTTCTTGCTAGAGATGGCTTGTTACGTTTACTTGTAGTCAATGGCAGTTTCATTTGGCTTCGTAAGTGTGCACCTAGCATGGATAAGAGCGCCGACATAGCCTCAGTGCCTGGCTTAGCCATTCGCTAGCTGGCAAGGGCTCTTGCGTTTACACTTCTCATGTGCAAACTAGGAGTGCTCCTGGCATGGAACTCATTACGTGGCTGTGAAGATTAATTAGTCAGTACCTGGGCTTAGTAAATACTGAACATTTAATAAGTGCTTATTATTACATACAGTGTGAGAACCTGAAAGAGCCAATAAAATCCGAAAGACGCAATGACACTGTAGAAGGGAAAGAATCTTTCAGTGGGAAGGAAGACCTGGGATGAGGAAAAGCACAAAGGAAGCATAAAGAAGCATTTATGCATACGTATAGGGGGCTCGGGTTAGTGCAGTGCTGATGTCTGCTGATCTACGGAAAGGTGAAGTCAATGCTTAAACTTTCTCTTTCACTCTTTCTTTTCTTTTCCCAATTTTGCTTATTTATATCTGTTAATCTGAAAAACTACTTGGAAGATAATATTATGTAATATGTTAACCATGGTTGAATTCCTATTGTTTTATTCGGTGAAATTCTGTATCGCTTCTAATTGTTTTCTCCGACCATTTTGCATTCTCTTAAAAAATTTTAAAAAATACTCTCTGAAACGCCTGTTGCTTACTCTTTATGACCCTACACATGCTCTGGGTAGCCACTGGTCACCCTTCATGTTTCCACCATGGCTGTCTTTGTCCTCCTCGGTGACAGCCCCTGGGCCTGCACAACTTATGCTCAGCACTATGGACTTGTGCGAGGCAAGGTGCTTGCTCACATCTGTGATCCTAGCACGAGGCTGAGGGGTAGGGCTCAGGCAAGTCCATGTTGTGTGTGTACATATGTACACACACACACACACACACACACACCCCGAATACCAAATCCAAAATTCTCTTCAGCTCTTGGAATCCTACGATCTATAAATAAGTTAATCTTTTTTCGGAGAAGTGGGACTCGGGCGAGGGTCTTCATCCTTCTTGAAAATCCTTTTCTCAACCTAGAGACCTTAGGCCTTTAAGTTACTGTTCTGTCCAAGTTGCAAGTTACGACATTTGCTAGATAGCTACTGCATGGAGAAAATGTTCTGACCCTGCAGGCAGGAGCTTTCCCTGGCGGGCCGCCAGGGCGACTCTCCTCAGCAGAAGAGCCGCGGTCTCCACCGTGGCTAGATTCCACCCCGTTTCCACCTTCTGGTGTGTGTAGAGCAGGCTCTGTTTCCTCCTTGCCCCTTAACTGGCTCTAAGCAGCGATCACAGGTAGCTCATAAGCAGTAAGCGTGAGCTAGGCCGACAGACGCCAGGCTGTTTGTGTGAGAACGCAGACACTGACTTCTCAGGGCATGGAAGGTACACATTCACACAGAAGCAAGGGCCCCGAAGCCCTAGACGCCATGCCAGTCTGTGACGCGCAGGTGGCTCTTCTGTACATCCTTCTCTCTGCACACCGCAGAGGGGGTTCAGGCCTCCTTCCTAGCCCAGCTCAGGGCCCTCAACTGCTTGCCGTCGTGCTTGCACGCGCATCTCTCAGCCACTTCTCTCTTCACGGAAAATTCAAACCTGGGCTGAGCCCTGGGTCAGGTCTTTGTTCCAGTTACCCATTATGCTGGCTGGGCTTGGGGCACCCTTGGCCTCCATCCTTTTAAATATACATGTTTGTGTCTCTTTTTGAAGCGTGGGTTGCACTGCAAGTGGAAGATTGGCACTAACTGGATGGAATTCCAATGACTTCCTCTTGGGATCACAAATATAAACTTCGCTGGACTGTGACAGGGGCTGAGAAGGCTTGAAAACTTTCCATTCTGGTGTCAGGGAAGAGGGTCTGCATCTTCCAAACATTTGCGGTGACGGCAAACATCTCCCTCTTCTTGCTCCTTATTGTCTAAGAGCTTCCCCTTGTGAGCCTGGCTTCCACTGCCTGAGTTCTCCTGGAATAAAGCTGACTCCCTCTTTCAGAAGGGGTCGTGGGAAGAGGTGAAGGTGAAAGTCGCTTATTTTTTAAAGTTTCAGGAGCCCCAACCTGTCTGTTCCGGTTCCTCTTTATCTTTCTGTCTCTGTCATTTCTGGGAATGCCACGGCTGGCAGAATAGCTATAGACGGGGAATGCCACGGTGCTCGTGAGCTGACTCCCCACAGCAGCCGGGCCTGTCCACCATGTGTGGAAATAGAACTGTTGGAGGAGGAGGGCCAGGGCTGAACTGAAGACCCGTCCTTCATTAGTGGATCGGAACTGTCACAGCCAGCTAAAGCTCTATGCTGAAAGCAGCGCCCAGAAGGCAGTATGCATGCATGGGACAGGGACTTCTCCTGGGCTGGGTGACCTCTAGGGTCCCCAGACACCCAATATTCAGTTGTTTTAGAGGTGCCATCTCCGGGGATTGCAGTCTCTGGTCGGAGTTGACATGGGCATTACTACAGGACCCAGAGGAAGGCTCGGATTTGGACTGTGCTTCTGGTGGATTCAACAGGCAAGTACCACACCCACTGGTCTCTCCAGGGCATGGCTTTTCCCTCTGCAGCGCCAGTGAGATCGCACAGGTTGAGGTCCCGGGGTTACACAGGAGCTCAGATGTTTGATCCAATGTCTCTTTGAGACACCGGCTTGGATCTTGCTGAGGCTGCACCTTTGGCAGCATCTTAAATCATGTTTTTCTGAAAGTGTCCAGGTCTCCATCTCTGCCCAGAGCTATTTTATGATTTGAGTATCATCACTTGCCTGGAGAGTTGAGAGTCTTCAAGCCCAGTGATTGTTGAGTCCTTTTACAATCAATCTCTCCATTTCGCTTTCCTCCCTCTGCATGCATTTTCCTGTAAATGATGGAAGAAACGAGAACAGCCTTGGCAACACTGCCGGAAACCTCCCCGGCTCTCTACGTACCCACTGAGTAAGTGCCTTTTCTGCTTCTTACCAAAGGAGATGCCATATGCGCTGTCCTGCCAGTCTGTAATCAGCGGTCCCCTTCCTCCAGGGCCCAGTAGAATGTCTCTACTTCTCTGTCTGCTCTGGCCTGCTTTCTGCTCCCAGACTTTCCAAGGCTTCAGGACTGCACTCATAATTTTGCAAGTTTCCATCTGCTTCTTTCCGCTGTCCATTTTTGTCCAGCAGCATCTCATGCCTGGTACCACAATTCGTACTAGTTGTCTGTGTTATGTAAAAAGCACCACACTGCCCTGAAACCTAGTGGCTTAAATACCAACAGTATACCATCTCCTGTGGTTTCTTGGATCGAGAGTCCTGGAACAGCTTCGGGCCTAGGCCCTGGCTCGGAAGCCATCAATGGATCACAGACCAGAGGCCGACTGGCTGTGGTTATTTCAGAGCCCAGTGCAGCCGAAAGACCTGCTTTCCAAGCCGGCCCCATCACATGACTGAAGCTGAGCAGAAGCAGCTGGTTCTAGCTCCATGGACCTCTTCATGGCGAGGAGGTCAGGGGCTGCCTGGGCCTGGCCTGGGCCCAGCAGCTGGCTCTGCCTGAGAGTGAGTCAAGGAGAAGAAGGCAGGGGTCTTGGCAGACCCTGCTTGGCTCTCAGATGTCATCGTTTCTGCAGGGATTAGTGGGTGCAAGTCTCACCCTAATTCACTGTGTGTGGGAGGAGAGGGCAGCGTGGAAGGGTGCACATCCTGGGCAGACATTTGGGAGCATCTTGCAGGCTAGATTCTGCAGGGGGGACGCAAAACTTAACCATGCTAAGAAGCTCGCAGTGATGTGCTGACACACCAGCTCCGCAAAGCCGACGCTGCGCTTCTACTCTGCTCAGTTTTGAGCTAGCAGGGCTTTAACAGCAGGCTTGCAAAAATGTCCAACTACTTATGAGTTGTCTGTCATGGGTCACTGACAGCCAATGCTGGCATGGAGTCAGAGGCCAAGGGAGGAGACCCGGAGGGATGGCTGCTGGAGAACAACGGAAAGCCCAGCGAGCTCGTCAGGTCTGAGCCGGAGCCTTGCAGAGGCTGTCCTAGCTGTTGGAGAAAGGGAGACCTGCGTCCCTCCAGATGCAGGCTGCGGGACTCGAGCCCCGGAGATTTAAAGGAGGTAAAAGGAGAGAGACAGGATAAGCCTGAGGACAAGCTCATGAAGCGCTGCATCCTGGCGGTGGGTGAGGCGGTGGAGTGACGACAACCTACGGAAAGCATCCGCGTGCGTGCCTGGACTGCTAGTGAGCACGGGCATCAGCTGGGTGTGGATGCAAGAGGCTGCTTTAGGAGGAGTGGAAGTGCGCGAGAGCTGGACTCTGGTGGTGGCTACAGAGCCTTGCAAATTGGCCGGAAGTTCCTTGCTTCTAAACAGAGAAGCCAGGATTCTACTCAGCGCTCTCTCCTCCTACAAAGCTGTGCAACTATCTCAGGTATCAGAGAGATGAGGGTGCATTCTATGTTGGGCTTCGTACTTCAGACTTTAGCAATCCATGTGCTTGCCAGTGACACCTCTGTGGCACCCCTGCCCTCAAGCATGGGCAGGACATATGACTTGCTCGTAAGCCCTAAAACGTCACAGAAGTGATTATCATGTTATATAGGACCCCATCTTCCTAGTAGATTTCTTCTCTTCCTCCTCACTGCCATTGAGAACAAAGCTGAATAAATCCTAGGATCCCGGGCCATAAATTCCGTCGAGGAGCTGCGCGAGTGTCTGCCCTGAAGGCCCCCAAGAAGGCCGCCTTGTTGACCTTGTGGAGCCTGAGCAGCGGCAGCGTGGTGAAACTGGACTTGGATTTTTTCACCCACAGCACTGTGAAGCAGAGATTGTGCCATTTTAAGTTGCGGGGCAATGGGCATCTCTTACACTGCAATAGATCAATGGCCGCCTCCTAATATGGCTATTAAAACTTACGGGCATGTTGACTCTACCGCAATTTTCATAACTGAAGACATTTTGCAGGGGAGAGATGTAGTGTTCTGTAATGACATTTACTATTTCTGTTTTTTTTAAAGACAGCCAAGCATATGGCACTGGGTCTCTTGGTTCGTTTCCTACATGCCCCTTCCTCGTCACCTCTGGGTCCTGGGCGTGCCTGCTTTCGGTTGGGCAAAGCCATGCGGCAAGATGGCAGCACTGCTAGCCAGGAAGTCCAGCTCATTCTCGTTGTCTCCCCCCCCCCCACATCCCAGGGAGTTGTTCCGTTTTCTTCATCTGTTAAATTCTCAGACTTGCTGGTGATCCATAGGCATTAGTCTTCCTTAGTCACCGAGTTGGGGCCCCAGGAGGAACTGTCCCAGAGGGTCACATGGTTGTCCTGGGATCTTTGCTTCAGGCTTTACCTCTCGTCACAGCCTCTTCTCCATTTTAGCCTCAACTGGAAAGACCTCTGTGTCCTGCTCTGCGGTGGCTTTCTCCCCCTGGCCTTCTCATGATCCTCGTTCCTACAAATGTTCTGGCACTGCAGAACACCAGTCAAGTTACTTATCTATTTTACACTTCAAGTGTCTGTATTTTGGGATCTGTTGAATCAGTTATCGCTCATCTGTCTGCCTTCCAAATGCTGCTATATTAGCCTCTTCTCTCTCCTCCTCATCCTTTTGCTCCTTCTTCATTCTTGAGAAATTTTTCCCCTTTTTAAAATATCACTTACTGTCATTTAGTATAATTTTGGTAAGACAAGAACACGAGCTTTCTGCTCATTCTATCTTTGCCCAGAATCGGATCTCTATCTTGCATTCCTGTTATGCGCTGATCATAGTTCCTTTCAACTAAGCTGGGAAAATATCACTGTCCCTTGCTTATTGGCAAAGTACTGAAGATCTAAAGGCCCAAGTGACTGCACTAAGATGACTAAAACTGGCCAAGGAATAGCCAAGGATCAACAGTAACCATTTGCAGCTGTTTTCATTGATAAGGCCCTGTTTCTTAATTCTGGCCATGTCAGTAAATTTGGAAGTGATGTTCTATTCCAGCATTTCCCAAAATGTACAGAATACTAGTCCCCAGAGAAGCTCTGAGAAAAAGGATTCCATAATCAACCACATCTGAGAAACACTCTGCACTAATGGATTTCCCTAATTCTATGACACCATTAATTATAGGAAATGGTTATTAAAATTTAATAGGAGTGCAGTAGAGCTGTTCGTAGGACAGAGAAGAGGTTTATTGAGCACTACATTATAAGAAACACATAGAATTTGAGAAATACAAAATCTCTTTTATGAGCACATCTTAGAATTGGGCAAATGCAATACACCGTGTCTCCTTCCCATAGCTCTCTGTGATATCTTGCATGGTAAGGACTCTGAAAATGGTAATAGGGAAAATCATAAAAAATAATTGATGCTGCATTTTCCATTTAACACCCACCAATGTTCTAAGTGATTTGCTGATTTGTATAATATCCATTCACGGAACTTCTGCTGTTTGCTGGGCTCGTGCTAGGCCCTAGCTATTGACACGATAAACAAAGATCCCAGTCTTCCATGGAGGTTAAGCACAGTCAATGCATGCCAACAGAAATTGATTGTAAAGTAGAGAAGCAGCATTTCTTATGGATGAAGCATAGTCTGATTAAGTCTTCTTTTTGAGGGTTATAAACTGTTAAAAGAAGGAATGCCAAGAAAGGGTCATTGCCCATGTGCAATATTTACATTAAATCAATTCTTTGGCACATGCTGGTTCTAAACTCATCTAAAGTTTAAAATCGAAAATGCGAGTCCAAGGTTCTTGTGAGCAGGAGACCCAGACCCCAGGACCCTCTGCCTCCCATTTCTCATCCAGCCTCATGCTGTGAGCCTTGTGGGAAGCCCACTGGCCTTCATGTCCTGGGCTGAGCTCACAGCTCGGCACCCAACCATCAGGCGGCCTTCTGGAAGCAGGGGCGCCAGCGCCCCTTCCCCATCATGTGCCCTCAAGTCGGTTAGTTTTCCTTGTGACACACCTGCCGTACTCATGAAGACTCATTGTTCCTCAGAGTTCTAGAAGGACTGATGTTTCATGACTTGAGCTTTGTGGGAAAATAGCTGTGGTCTTTGAGGAGTGGAGCTGGTGTTCCCTCTCTAAAATCACACACCAGGAAGACCATCAGGATGCAGCAAAATAATTTGTGCGTGAGGATAAAGAGTGAGACCGTAGAGATCTGAAATGTCCCAAAAAGCACCAGGGTTCACACGGGGTTCTGGGAGTTGATTGGAGATTGGATCATGAGGGGGGGGTCTAACATTATCAGCAGATTGACACATTGAAGGGGCAGAACTACAGTGGCCTGCCCAGGGGGTACTGGACATTGAGGACGGGTGATACAGGAGTGACCTTGTGGGCTCATCCTGGGCTGAGCCCCTTCCGTGAGGTCTTCCCGGCCACTATGAGGTGATCATCTTTCTTCCCCCACACCCTTCTGCCATGGAGCCTCTGCCTCTCGCAGACCACAAACAACAAAGCCAACCTTGAGGCCAAGACCCCCGACCCCAGGAGCCAGAGGAAAATTGTCGTGCTTTACATCAATATTACCCGATTTTTGTCACCGTGATGAAAATATAACTAACTCAGGGATTCAGATGGTGATATAGCGTGAGGGTTCCCGCTCTACAGCCCACACCTCCCTGGTGGGCTTTGTTCCTTATTATGTGTTTTTATGCAGTGTACTAAGTTTCTGAGGGTCTCATGTCTTTATCTACAGTAAGCATAGAATCTACCTGTAGGATTTCCATGGCAATTAAATGAGCTAGTGGCTATTCTTTCGCTTTTCTTCTGCAGAAAGCCCCTGCACCACATTAGCTGACTTAGCCTGCAGCCTCCTGCGTGACGGTGCTCTCTCCCCGCGCTCTCTGCTCCTTTGCTTCTCTCTTTGCTCCTTTCTCTCTCTTTCCCATCCTTGACTGGCAGTGTTTTCCTCTTGCTGAGTGGCTGAGCGCTTCCCGTTATTGCTTTCTGCCATTCTGTTAGGTTTTCTCTTGACTCTCCAAGAGACCTACTGAGGTGTCTCAGTTATACTAAAACTATTCCCTTCTTAAGAATCCACATTTTAATCTTAGAAAATTCTTTTTATTATGAAACTAAAATGGGTGGTGGGTGGCTGCCTTCTATGCTAGTGGTGACAAACCCAAGGCGCTGTGTTACTGGGTCTTTCTTTGAAGACATCAGCTATTAACGGAGAGTTACTTTTTCTGAATAGAAACCTCAGAATTCAAGTTTGTTTGCAGGTTTAGTTGGAACTCTGCAATACATAAGTGGGCTTAGGGTCGCACTTTGGGCCCTGGATCCCTATTCTGTGCTGAGATGTCCAGCCCTACTGTCCTGCCATAAGCCTAACTTTTCTATGACTGCAGACCTTATTTCCCTAGTATCTGTCACAGAGAATGAGACATATGACCCACTGGGTAAGGTCCCATTCGGCTCTTACCCAAATACTTTGTAAGCCTTTCTACCTCCATTCTGCAGTTGAGAAGATCGAAACTCAGACATCCTTGTATCCAACAACACATCTCTGTTAAATGAGGTGTGGATCTATCTTTCTGTTGCTAAATTTTCAAGCTGTTTTTCTCATACCACACATTTTTTTTAAAAATCTGGCCAATCTTTTATAAAATAGCAGATACAGAGAAATTACACCGTTTTCGAGGGAGCAAGAAAGTGACAAAGTATTAGTTGATAGTTATAGGCACTTTTGAGTGTTAGGCCAGATTGCAGAGAAAGAAGAAGTGACAGATATCAGCTTTGTGCTCCACAAAGGACCAAAGAGGAGTTGTCCCTGGGCTTGAGAAAAGAGTGGGCATGGGGGAACCATGAGGAGCAGCCTGACAGGCTTCGGCCTGGAAACACTTCAGAACACAGCGTTCGCTTAGGAGCCCGCCGCATGATTCAGCGACGAGGTGGAGACATTGCCTTGGAAAAGTGCGAGCTGAAGGAGCTCTGAATGTCTTGCCAGCGATGTGGGGCCCGGGGCTAAAAACAGCTTGGGGAATAGCTAACTTTCCGGAAAACATAGCAACAGCAAGTGTCCATAAATGGCAGCCCTACTCGCTGGATGAGTGGGAAACCGCAGAGGGGAATTTTTAGCTTGCTTGTTTTTACGTGAGCAGCATCGAGCGATGCTGTTGGAAATATTAAGGAGTGTGGGGATGGGTTGGTGACGAAAGCGTACTTACGAGAATAGAACCACGCCAGGGCGCGGCGACCCACAGAGGAGGCTCCGTCGCTAAGCAGGGAACATTGTTGATACCTGGAAAATAAATAGCGCTTTTGGCCAATTAACCAGAACAGGTCTCCTTCCTGGGCAGCATGCTGGTGGAAGTGTGTCCTCCACACCCGCAGCCTTGGAACAGGAAATCTCTATGAAAGACACCCCCAGATTAGGGGGTGCTGGGCCTTGGTGATTCCTGGCTGTTTATTTGTTTATATTGCTTCACAAATGTCCATATTTCCTTCCTTTCCTTTTTAATGGACAGCCTGAAAATCTTGGGTGTGCCAGGGTTTGGAAAGACTCTTTTGTGGGTCGATGGATTTTCATGGAGCCACTGCAGTGTGCTTTATTTCATGGGTGTGCGGCTGACACCCGAGAAAGACAGGGCTGGCGCTTGGGGCGCTTCAGGAGGAAGAAAGGAAGGTGAGCTCAGAAGCTGAAAGAGGTCGACCGCAGCAGGCGGAAGTGAGCACAGGTTCTTGCAGTTAACCGAGCGCCCAAGGGAGGAGCTATTTGGTAGACTGAAACCAGCGCACGTGAAGCTCACCTGCAACTCTTTTGAAGTTGAAATCTTGCTGTCTCAGCCTTAGCATCTAGGATGACCAGCATGAGCCATGGTGCCCGGCGACCAAGCCGGTGTCTTTTATAACCATTAGACCCTGTTTTCCAAGCTGAGAAGGCAAAATATGTCAGACTGAAGGAGTGGAGATCGATGTAGATGTTAGTTGGCCTAACTTCGTGTGTATTATGGTGCAATCCAGGATAGGTGTCATCTGATAATTGCTGGTTTGATTTTTTTTTTTTTCCCATTACTGCCTTGGTTCCAGTGGTGAGAACCCCCTGGCTCAGATCCTCTGCATGGACTCAGATATTTCCACAAGTTTTAAAATCAGGGAAGTAGGACCTCTTAAAGGATGTGGCCCAGAAAGCCTTTTGAGGGTCGGGCATATTTTGAGGGCAATACAGGTGGTTATGCATTTGAAATTAACTAGCTGAGGAATATTCCTGAAGTTTTTCTTTTTTTTTTTCCCCCAAATCATCAAATAAACCACAGCTGATAAGGTCAAATTGTGTTGCTACTGCACTGGTTAATCTCCTTAAATTAGAAAGTAATTGTCCCTTTTGAACTACGGCCGATGAACAATAAAGTGTTAAATGAGGAATGGGTAGCAAAGCACAGTTGGAAAAGACTCCCTTCTTCCTCCTTCCTTTAAATTCTATGATAAAGCAAGATCAAAAAGTTCAAGAAAGTGGTTTTTAAAATTACTTTTAATAAGAAATTATAATGTGACAGCTTCAAAACATGTTAGAACATTCACAATAATTGACACAATCCATATTATTGTCCCTGTTATAGTTATACAGGGCACAGGGTGTAGACACGATAAATTTTCAAATGGTTATTGGTACAATAGATTTCTTCTCTTTGATCTGAGAGAAGGCAATTGCACACATCATCCGATGTTCCATAATTGCAGTGTGTTACTGGTGAAACTGGCAATGTTGGAAGCTGTTGATTTGAGCCCTTTATAGCTCAGCGTAAGGGCTATAAGGATAGCCAATATTTTGTCCCTAGCCCTTCAAGGTCAGTGAGGACTCAGGACAGAACAAACCTGTGCTGTAACATCCTATAACTCAGTGGTTTCACAAATTTTCTGTTCATGGAGATTAAGGGACCACAGAGGAATGGGATTGAAGGTAAGTATTGTGCCTAAGGAGAGTCACCTGGAGAGAAAACATTTCCTCAGGCTTTCATAGAGAGCAAAACTGGTCAAGTGACTCATCTGTGACTCATCCAGATGGCTGACATTGACAACAGTTCTACAAAGCACTGTACACAGTTCCAAAGTAAATCCTGAGGGGATTTGACTGACCTTGGTAAGTGCAAAAACTGCTTGTTTTGTTATACAGGTCTTGCTCTAACTTGCCCTTGACCACCCAGCAGAAAAGCTTACACATGATGCATAAAACTTGAAGAAAGTGGATTTTGTCCTTACCTCTCTCCTTGACATGCTATGCTCTTAGTTCATTTCCCAGGAGTCTCCAGCTCCCCTTTCATGCAGGCAAATCATTCTGCTTGGGACCTCTGTCCTCCTCCTGTTTTAGAAAATCCACCTTCAGCTCTCTGACCACAATAGATGCTTTTCAATTCCTTCATTGTAGGAAGCAGCATGTGACAGTCCTAGGGATGTGCCACGTGAGGGAGTACTGACACTTGTGCAGCAATGCCACCCATAAGAAGAGGGCCCTGTGACGTTTTCACACCATCTTCTCACGGCGGTGGGAGGCAAGCGTTTGGGGAACAGTGATGATGACTCATGTGTGATGCCGCAGATGTGGTTGGATGGGATGAACACATGCTCTCCATGAGCTGGAAGACAGTGGCGAGCTGGCAGCTCTTGCAGAGAAGACCCCAGCTTTGGCTGGAATTCAAATGCAGACAAACTGCCAGCTAACAGTCAGATCGGGGCAGGGCCTCGGGGAGGAGGTCGTGTCCTTGGGCTTGGGCTTTGCCGTTACACGGTACGAGAACAGGTGAAAATGGGGGCCGTGTCCCTGTGAAAAGCAAAGTTTTGGGACAGATGCATGAGGCGGCAAAGCTTCAGGATCTGCCGGGCCAGTAGCACACGGCTCCTTTGGGCCACAGTGGTGCATTTTAAAACTTGAGTTGGTGCTAAAAGTTCTTTTCCCCTCTACAAATGAAAGGCTATGCTGAAGTCAATCACAGAGGTTAAATAAAAGTCACCAAGTCGCTGTAGCCGAGGGAAAAAGGAATCCGAGGGCATGTTCCAGCACCTGGCTGCCAGTAGACTACAGCACCATGGTGACTTTGAACAGTGTCTATTTCTTCATGGTGCTCAGGGTGTGAAGTGTGAAGTGTCAGTCTCTGTCCTCCAGCTCAGGAAGGGCCTGGCCTTCTCCCAGTTCCTTGGCCACAGGTCCAGGATGGCCAGCTTGGCACTGGTCTGCACAGGACCTTCCTTGGTTCTCTGTTCCAACCCTGATGTGAGGGCAGGCCCTTCAGGGCCATGTGGCCGAGGAGCCAGGAAGTGCCTGCTGCCACTGCCTGGTTAGCTTGACCTCTACCCTGGGCACACAGGGACAGTGAGGGAAGTGGCCTGTTGGAGCTGGCCCACCGTTCGGGCAGATGCTGCCGAGGAGGGCGCTACATTGCTGGTGACTCAAAGCCAGCCCGAGGTAGCTTTGCCAGCAGGAGGCTGGGTCGGGAGGCTGGGTACTTTTCCACTGTGCCTTCTGCTGCACTGATCCCATGGTCCAGGATGCAGAGCCCCCAGGTCAGCCTCAGTCAGTTTCCTGGAGATGCACAGACTGGGCTGGGCTGAGCTGGGACCACAGATGTCTGGGAGAAGCTGCCAGAAGCCGATGACTGGCTGCCTGTGCAGGTGACGCTGGGGCTGATGGATGGAACCAGGCATCTGGGACCAGCAGCCTCTCCCACTTGCTCCACTAGCAATGCTCTGCCCCAACCAGGACAATGAAGTCAGAGCTTCCTGCAGAGGCTATCTGACGGATGCGCTGTGCCTGGCAACCTCTGCATCCCGCTTGGAGCAGTCGTCCCACTGTATGGATGAACTCACGGATGCTAGGGATGGCAGCGCTTCTGCACCATCTGTGCATGGTGGCACTAAAGTTTGTACTTTTAAACTTAGATTTTAGCAGTCCAGGGGATCGAACCCAAGGCCTTTGCACTGAGCTATGTACTTCCCCTTCTTTTTTATTTGAGACAGGGTTTCACTAAGTAACTAAGTTAGCCAAGCTAGGTTCAAACTGAGAACCTTCTTGCCCCAGCTTCCAAGAGCACTGAGATTAGAGGTGTGCAGAGCTGGAGCCCACCGTGTGGCACCAAAGCTCACGCATGCTCAGCCACCTGCACCTCTGTGCAGACCAGACTCTGGGGCTGAATCCTTTATGCCCTTCTGCACCCACTGCAGCTCAGGCTGGTCTAACCTCTCTCTTTGCGATCTCCCTGTGCCTTACTTAACTTCAGAATCAAGAGTGGTACGCAAGGAGGTGTAGGTCTGGAGGAAGGCAGCCATTAACTTCATGTGTAGGGTAAATAAAGATCCTTCTTCTTCTTCTTCTTCTTCTTCTTCTTCTTCTTCTTCTTCTTCTTCTTCTTCTTCTTCTTCTTCTTCTTCTTCTTCTTCTTCTTCTTCTTCTTCTCCTTCTTCTTCTTCGTCATCGTTGTCGTCGTCGTCTTCGTCTTCATTGTCGTCGTTGTCCTCCTCCTCCTCCTCCTTCTCTTCCTCCTCCTCCTGCTTCTCTTCCTCCTCCTCCACCCCATCCTTCTCCTCCTCCTCTTCATCCTCCTTCTTCTTCTATATTTAGGACAGAGTCTAAAGAGTCTCACTATGTAGATCGGACTCATAATGATCCTCCTGTTTTCAGCCTCCCAAGAGCTGGAATTACAGGTGTGTGTCACCATGCCCAGTCTCAGTGGCCATCTCAGCGTGCCTCATGGGCTGGGCAGGCATGGCACACCTGGCATCGAACCTAGCCACTACACTCTGCCTAATCAGGTGCTTTAGTCCGCTGAGCCATCAGGCCAAGATTTACTTCTTCTCTTATGATTTCCATTTCCAGAAAAGTTTCACCTATTCTTTCTCAGCTAAATTCATCACGTGGGTATTTCAATCTCTCCTCAAGCACTATGGAGTACTAGTCTGCCATAAGGAGGGATAAAGTGGAGTCATCTGTAGGAAGATAGACGCATCTTGCCACCATGATGAATGTCAGTCAAGTAGATCAGGCACACCCCTTAGGTATCACAGCGTTTCTCCTGCACAAGAACACTAAAATACAAATAAAGAACAAAATAAAGGACTAATCATAGGAAGTAAGGAGAGAGCGCTTTCTGCAGTGGGAAAGGGGTCCAGAGAAGCAGGGCAGGCCAGGAGGGAGGGCCGAGGTGGGGGCGGAAGGAAGCTGGGTGCTCTCTGTGTGCTCGCCTTGCCCAGCAATGCAAACATTCTGCCCTGCAGGCGCAGACCAGTAAGATAGAAAATGTCTCAAAAAGAAGAGAACTGGCTCCCTTCTCTTCCCGTTCCTCCCCTTCCCCCTTTTCTTTTTTCTTCTCTGGGTTCTGTTTGTTCTCCTACGGTCTTTCTCACAACCTCCCTTGACCTCTCTTCCTAAGTTCCTGTCAGAAGTTTTCCTTCACCTCCTTTTCATTACCAGGAGCATTGCTCCTCCGGCGCAGTCCTCCCTCGTGTGATAGCGACCAACTTTTCTTAATTGTGAGGAATTTCAGTACCGTTCTGTTCCTTTGCTGGCTTGAGACTTTCTCTTTTGTGTTGCAAACTTTCCTAACACGCTTGTTAACTCTGCGCAGTCCACTCATTTTCCTGGAGGCTCTAAGGCCCATCGACGGGTCTGCCTTTCACAGTGGACCCGTGAGCTACTTTTGGATGATGAGTGAGGGGGGAGATCTATTGAGGGAAAAAAGGCCTGCAGAACATTATGGGTTTTCTGAGAGTTGTTCAGATTTTTTTTTTTAAATGTGTTTGGTACAGGGTCTCACGACACAGCTCTGATTCATAGTGATCCTGTTTTTAGTCTCCCAGCACTGGGGTTACAGGCATGCACCACCATGCCCAGACTACGTCACCACCTCAGTGTACTGGAGACAGATTTGGCAAGGCATGTGGTTCTGAGGATCAAACCCTGGTCCCCTGCTTGCCCAAGCAGGTGCTTAGTAGGCTGAGCTATCTCGCTGGCCCTCATTCAGCAATTCAAGGGGAAAAGTCCTACAGATTTTTTTCTTGGAATGTGGATCTCATAGAGACTGAGATGCCAGGTCAGGGAGCTTAAGTTGAATTTTTATGCCAACCCTGAGAACCCTATGAGGACCTTATGTAGAAAAGTGATAAAAACAAGACTGGGTGCATATTTATAGTGATCATTTGAACTGCAGCCTACAGAGAGAAGTTGTAGCAAAAGTAGTTCAGAGGGAGATGGAGTGTCCAGTCCCTTACATCTGTGGCCCTTGTGCTCCCAAAGAATTTACTTTGATCTCTGTGAAGTGACCCAAAGCTTCTCGAAGGAATAAAAGATAAAGAAGACAAAACAACAACAGCTCCTCCACCCAAACAATGAAAAATAGTTTAGTGAGTAAGAAATCATTTCTTGGAATCCTTTGAACCTTTGCAGCCTAGAGGGTGATAGTAAGGATTTATTTTTTGATATTTGATTTTTGGAATAGCCTATCGCAAAACTGCCTCTGTCCTGCCTGCAGAGGGTGTGGCAAATGCCAAGTACATTTAATCTTGGCTGAAATTATACAAGCTAAGCCTTTCTATTCATTCATTTTTTTTTCAAAGAATAGCTTTTATAGAGATTTGTTATCCAGTTGTCACTGTAGCTCTACTTTGTGCATAGAAGGTCTTCATGTCTTTGGTTCATTAGAGAGAGAAAATAAATTCATGTTTAATAAAGTTAGGTAACTCATGGATATAAGATCGAGAAGAATGTTACAAAATAAGATTTTCTTGAAGCAAAAATGTGATTGAACGTGGTTCTTGAGAAGTGGTAGGGGATAATCATCAAGAAGACAGAGCTTCTGAGTTCAAAGCTAGGTGTGGGCACTGATGGCAAAGTGCCCTCGGAAAATGATTTCATCTCCGGAGCCCCTGGTCTGCTTCTACGTGATGGGAGGAAAGTGGAACCCACTTCATGGGATTGTAGTGAGTACTTGGGCAAGGTAATTATTGTTGCTTTGAGAGCAAAATTCTTGGAAACACTGCTTTAGATGATATTGCTTGAGAAGGTGTTGGGGTGGAGAGATGAGTGCTTCTGAAACGACCAGAAAGCAAAAGAAACCCACGTTCAACTCAGCCGCATTTCCAGGGCACAGCACGTTGGGGGAGTAAGGTAGGCTCTTTTTGGTATGAGACGCAGGGTAGGGCAGTCCTCCAGGATTAAGAATTACATTTTCAATGTAGAGAACTTTAGAAGGTAGTGCAGCAATCATCCCACAGACCCTTTTATACTACTTTCCACAGTCCTCATGGGAAAGAAAAATTCAGGAGGAAGCTGGCCAGTGCCAGGTTGATTCAGGAAAAGGCCATGGCACTCTACGCAGGAAGGGACCTCTGCAGTACTAAGGGAGCACTTCCGGTTTGTTGTCTTTGGGTGCTGAGGAAGCTGAGACATCTTTCTGCCCATCTTTCCATGTGTTTGATGCTGGAGGGTTGTTCTTCAGGTTCCCTTCCCGTGTTCCCATCCGCGGGTTCTCAGGCTCCTGGGACTCATGTGCTGGAATGCTGGCTATGGTGCGCCTGGGTCTGCAGCACAGTGAGGGGCGGTTCCGAGTGCCAGCCTCCGTGCTGGTGTGTCAGCTGCTCCCTTCAGAGGTCGTCCCAGCCCAGCCGTGCTTGGCAGATGATGCACTGTGTCGGGAAGAAGAAGCTGCCCTGTGTGTATCCCACAGCTTCCGCGGCTCAGAGTGAGCCTTCCGCCTGATATGACCCTGTGTGCCACCCTGGCCGAGACACCACAAGCAGGAAGAGAAGACCCCAATTCCGAAGGTTACCAATTTCAGTGAAAATCCATCCGGGCCAGTTCCGGAGTGAAGCCTGATGTGATTGACATGACAACCAGTGCTCGGTTGCTGTCCAGGAGAGATGGCGCAAGGTTAAGGATTAGATGTGAATATCTGAGGCCAGTAGACCGAAGCTTCAGCAATGGGAGAAATTCCTTCAGTCTTATGGGAAGGGCCTCACATCCGTGGGGCCATGCGTTTTCTCTGTCCCTGCCCTGGCCCCTACTCAGATGCTCCTTGTCACACTGCGGAGGGCCTGAGAGAGATGTGAGCAATTCGGGCTGTGACCCCGGTGAGGATCACTGATCCAGGACATTTCTGTCATCATAGCTATTAGAAACAAGCCTGCTGTTTGTCTGGGGTAAACATAGTCGTGCTTCTTGTACATAAGATGATCAGTGCAATTATTTAAAGTGTGCTCCATATTGTTGTGTCTATCTACGATTCACTTATTTTTCTTGCCAAGTAGATTCCAGTTTTAAGGGTATGTCACATTTCTATCTTGTCCACTTACGTGTTGATGGACCTGTAGGCTGTTGAGAGTTTTTGAATCACAAATAAAGCTGCTTTAAAAATACATGTACATAAGGGCTGATGAGATAGCTCAGTGGACTAAGCGTCTGCTTTGGTCAGCGCAGGGACCAGGGTTCAATCCCTGGTGCTGAACGCTGTGCTGGCCCTGGCCCTGCAGTGCACTGAGGCAGCACCCTAGGCCAGGTATGGTAGCATGTGCCTATAACCCCAGCACTAGGAAAGTTGAAAACAGGAAGATCAGTATGAGTCAGAGCTGCATGGTGAGATCTTGTACCAAATACATAAGTGAAAATAAATAAATAAATAAAAATACACGAACAAATCTTTGAATGGTCATTGTTATGGTTTATGTCTATTTGTCTCCCCAAGGCCTCAGGGAGTCATGGGCGGGGACTTCTAGAGTTTGAGACTTGAATGATGATCCACTGGGATTCTGCGTTCTACTACTGTTGAGATTATCATCTGAGTAGTGCTGAAACTATGGGTGTAGCCTGAGGCTGATAGGCTGAAGCAGAGAGCCTGATGTAAATTAAAGAGAGACAGAGAGACAGAATGAAGCTCTTGCTCTCTGTTCCCCTGGTTGGTCGGTAGCCTCTGTCACCATATTGTTGCTGTTCCGCCGCTATGAACTAGATGCTCTCTGCCCTGTTCCACTCAACCTTGGGCCAGCCGAATATGGACTGAAACCTCCAATAACTGTGAGCTAAATAAACCTATCCTTTCTTCATTTTGAGTATCGGGTATTTATCCCAGCAACACGTAAAAAGTAACTAAGACAGTCATGTGATCTCTTTTACCTTATTCAAACAGTGAAGGGTAATATGACTCTCCTGGTGGAATTTATTATGGTTAAATGACCTAATAGATGTGTGTCAAATGAAACTTTTTAGAACGCACCAGTGCGTTCTAAAGTGACTTTTCTATGGGAGTTCTGATTCCATCACATACTCTCTGATAATTGGTATAGGCAGAGTTTTAAATTTTAGCTATGCCTGAAAGAACGCAATGGTACCTTGCGGTGGTTTGAGCACATTTCTCAATGACTAGTGATATTGGTCAGCTTTGGATGGATCATCAGTTTGCTTCTCTGGCAAAATGTGTTCATAGATTTTGCCGATTTCATATTGGCTTGCCCTTAGAGTTAGTTTTCAGTATTGAAGGCTATACTTTCATGCTTATGTTTTGCTATATAAGTCAAGCCTTATGAATGTTTTCTGCCCTCCTATGCTGCCTCAGAAGCATTTTCTGGGGCCCTGTGGCTCAGGGCCCTGGGAGGCCCCAGTGAACTTCTGTTTGCTCATGCTGAGATTTAGTCTTAGGGACCTGGCATATCTAAGGTCAGTGCTGTCTGGAAGAATTTTCTGCAATAATTGCATTTTTGATGTGTCTGATATTACGACACTAGTTATTTGCAAAATAAGCTCACCATAGCTGGTGGCATGGTGGTACCCAGCTATAGCTTCAGCACCTGGGAGGCTGAGGTAGAAGGATCCCTTGAGTCCAGGAATTTGACATCAAGTCTGGGAAATATAGCAAAACCATGAACTGGAAGAAAAGAAAAGATAGAAACCACCAAGGCTGGTTTTATCTATTTGGTCTCCTTTCTATCTTTAGTAAATAAATAAAAATGCAGAGGCATAAAGTTTTATAATTGAACCTACCTTAAAAACCAAGTATCTGCTGGGGGTATAGCTCAGAGGTACAGTGCCTGCCTGGCAAATATGAGGTCATGAGTTCAATTCCCAGTGGAAAAGAAAAATTAAGTCCCTTTACATAAAATGCTTGAAAATATAAGAAAATAGGAGGGTTCTTTTAATACATACCATAATAGGCACAAATACGCTACACATTAATCTAACAATAAATCTCCTAATTAGCCAAATACATTTCCGCTCTTCTCCGAGTGCTATGGGAAGTCAGGGCAGACCTCAGAGGGGACATCCTCTGAGGTCGTCTCAGATGTGGGGGCTGCACAGGCCCTGGGCCTCGGAGAGCTGTCTGTGTCCATGGGGACTGTGCAGCTCTCCAGCCCTGTGCTGAGGCCTCCGTTCTAGTGCTGAGGGTCCACTTCCTCCATCTGGAGCCCTCGCTCCCATGTCAGGAATTTGCTAACGCTGCGAGCTCTGCCCTCCTCGGAGCCCGGGAGTCTCGCAGCTCCAGCGCTTGGGCTTGCTCTCCAGCATCATCTGCCTTTACCTTGCAGACATTTAAGCCTCTTACCGTGTTGCCATGGAGACCGGCGCCATCTACCTTTCTCACACCTTCGGCTGTGCTGAGACCTGGCTAATCTGCATTCGTGCTTTCAAGTTTTCTGTCGCCATTAAAATCAGACAACCAGCTTCACCACCTTTGTGCCACTGTTGATGCCATATCCTCAAAATGCCAAGGCTGTTGTCTACACCAGCTGCCCTCACTGCACTGTGGGCCGCTGCAGGCAAAGCTCTCAGCAACGGTGATGGGATTCTGTGTGGGCATCCCTAAGTAAATTCTTTGCACCGAATTCTGGGAGAAAGGCAAGTCGGGTGAGGAATTTTTCGTGCAAGGGATTTGTTTGGGAAATGACCAGAGGGAACAGTAGGCAGGTCGGGGAGTGAGAGAGGAAAAGGAGCAGGCTACTTGCGTGGGGAACTGTGCAGGACTGCTCCCAGCTGGCTCTGTGGGGACTGGTCCGCCAACTGCACCCCTCCGTTGGTGAGTGGCTGTCCTGGTGGCTTTGATATTTCAGCACTTTAGCTCACCACATAAATGGGCCAAACATGCGCCTGAGACCACAGAAATGTCCCAGGGAGGGAGACCCAGGCGCTGGCAGCAAGGCCCGCCAGCTTGTTCAGGGCGCCGCGTGTCGGGAGACGTGGGCAGCGACGCAAGGCCCCCTGGCGTGCTCTTCGCTCTGTTGCCCAGTGTGCTGTGTGCAACCCACCGCACCGTTAGTTCTCACTCAGATCTGCAGCTTTGCCCAGCAGGCCTTTCTCTTCTGAGAGCCACTGCGTTGCTCAGCTTGCACTTTTGCACGTCAGACCCTCAGTCCCCTAGGACGTCCCGCTGTGCTCTCCGGGGAACTCCGAGGCTTCTCTGTGTTCCGCTGCCACTTCCTCTTGGATGCCTTCCCAGCTGCCCTGGGGCAGAGCTGTGTCCTCCTGTCAGGCCAGTTGGTGCCCTGTGGATACTCCTGCTACTGCGCTGTGCTGCTGTTGGGTGTCCCGCGTGCTGTTCTTGTCCTCTATGCATATTTATTTATTTATTTATTTTTAAGAGCATAGCATGGAGCCTGGCAAGAATCAAAGGTTTGGAGCGATTAAACGAAGGAGCCTCACGTTCTGAAGCTTGGCTCTCCTGGCTCCTTAGAAGTGAAGCCAAGATGAGGATTTCTGTATTAGAACGCTGGCTCCTGAAGGAAGCAGCTTTCGCCTTTAGGAACCAGAGAGCATAAAAACCACAGGCATGGGTGTCAAGTTGAGAGAAAGGAAAGGTTTTGTTTTGTCTGTGTAGGAGACCAGGCCCTCGCCTTGCTTTGGTTTTAGGATCCTTTTGGAGCAGATGCTGGAGAGGTTAAGAAGCCGCGTGGGGGTAACTCGCGCTGGGGCTCTGCGTAGAAGAAGGCTGGCGGAGGCGTCTGCGCGGGAGCACCAGCTGCATTTGCGCTCTGCTGTTTTGTGTGGTGTGAAACATTACCACCGAGCCAGCCACACCCACGGAGGAAGGACAGGGTTTTCCGGCTGCATTTTAAAAATGTGTCTTTTTTTTTTTTATTATTTTAAAGAGAACAAAAACAGTAAAAAATAAAATAAAAATAGAAACAATGAAGAATTTCAGCAAACAAATCGTGAGGAATTCAACAACGATTGTTGAATTACATGTTGTTGTCTTCTAATTAGTTGTTCATATTACCAGATATAAGCATGCAAAAATTGGTAAAACACACATACACACACACACACACACACAACAACAACAACAACAATTTAAGCATTAACAGCTCCTCTCAATACACAAATAGACATCAGCAGTGCAATTTATCCTGTGTATATACATATATATATTTCCTTTCCCCTTCTTTCTTTTCTCCTTTCCTTCATCCCAGTTGTTTCTTACCTTTGAATAGCTTCTTTCTGAAAAGACTTTCTGAACATGATCTTTATAGTTTTTTTTTTCAATACCAGGAATCGAACTCTGGACCTTGCTCTTGCCAGGCAGGCACTTATGTGACTGAGCTATTTGCCCAGCTAGTCCTTATGGACTCTTATTCAGTGTTCTTCTGCAGAGTTTGTGGAGTTATCAAGCCATTGTGCTTCCTTCAAGATGGCTGCCTGTTTCCTGAGGTCACACGCTCATCTGAGTAACATACTCGCTCAAATGTTTGAATGAACCCCAGGTGTTCCTGATTCAGAGTTAAGGATGAGAATGGAAGGCAGGCCTGGATCGAGGATTTCTGGGGTCAGACCAGCTGGGCACCGCAGGCCATGGGATGGGCTTGTAATCCTGCCTTCTGGCTGAGGTCCAAGACTGACTCTGAGCTCCATGGCTGGAGTCTGGGTGAACGTGAGTTCAGAGTCTGATGGGTCCAACCGAGGGTGCATTTAACACTTTCCATTGGTTTACGGGTTTCATGCACCTGAGAAAGTACACATAGGCTCTTTTTTGTCAAATTCTAGAAGGAAAACTCTAATCAGAAGAGTTGGCCAGCACAAAGTCAGAGAATGGGAGTTTGCTTCATGATTCAAATTATGGCATTTTGCTGATAGCTCTGATCCCACATCCAATAAAGAGCTAGGGTGACATTTTAAAAATGTGAATCTGAACATGTCATCTTGGATCAAAACCTTCAGTGATTCTGAGTTACTTTTGAAGTAAAAGGGGAAGAAATAATAAGACCCTTAAAGTCTGACGTGACTTAATGCATCCTCCCTGCCTACCGCTTGCTTTCTCTGCCTAGGGCCTCGTTCCCCGCTCTGGACTTTGGGTAGTGACTTTTCGCCTTGGTCTACTTTGCTTCTACTACTCTTACAAAAACTGTGTGCCGTGTGGTTTTGATAACTCTATGGCAATGTGTACTAAGGGGATCGGGGTGGTGGCGGTGGACAGAATGAAAGCTGTAGTTTCAGGGAGACTGCATTTTATCCTTCTATGAAGACGGAGGTATGGCAGAGAACACAGGCCAAGGGAAACAGAGTGCTGTGCACACGCACGGGTTCTGTGTCACAGCAGAAAGCAATAAATATGAGGGGGCAGCAGGACTGGCTAAGAGACGTGAGAGAGCAGGGAGCTGAGGTCACACATGGGCCGGAAAGGACACACTCATGTGTTTGAGGACTATGCGACCTGTGGGAAGTCAGCGACCTGAGACTATGGGGACGCGGATCCCCAGGAGGACCAGCGGAGGCAGAACTCCCTGTCAGCATACTGCTTCTCCGGCTTTCCAGCTTTCACAGCATGAATCCCTCAGGGCAGTCCTGTAATTCTGGGAACCATTACTACGCACGTGTTTGCCGTCTTTGTCAGATGCCCCAGCAGCCCGCGATTGCAGACTGCGACGTTTCTGCACGTGGTATTCCTAGACACACCTAGGACAGAACGTGGGGCTCACACTTGGCATACCTTTGTGGGAAGGAGAAAGAGGACAGGAGGAGGAGGGGAAGGAGAAAAGAGGAAAGAGGATGCTAGAGAAAAGGAAGGAAGGAGAAAGGAAAACGTCTCCGGGGCCAGCCGAGCCCCTGGTCTGCAGACTTTCTCTTCCCCCAGGCTTGGACAGAGGCGGCCCCACCAGCATGAATCGATGGCGTCTCTGCTGCACTTGGTGTTGCTGGGCAGCCTCTTCCTCTGGATCATGCCAGTACTTTCACCAGGGGTAGCACTAAGTCGGAAGAAGCTCTTCGCACTCTTTAACGTGACCTGTTCTAATGTCACTCTGATGCATTTTGCATTGGTTTTATGCTTTAACTCTCAGGAGGCCTGCACCTTGCACCTTCCCTTGCGCCCGATGTTACAGACACCTTACCTCTGGACTGGCTCCTCCTCGAACACAGCCCTTCTCGTTGTCGCCTGATGCTCTTCCCCTGCAATCTGAGCCAAGCCCATGGGCGAGCAGCTTCTGGACATTAATGTCTTCCTGCTGGCAGGGTTCAGATTCTCCAGGCGGTTGGCAAGGAACGGCTTGCTGTGTTTTTGATGCCTTCACAGTTCTGTGTCGAGGTCGAAGGAGACTCCAACTAATCTGAAACACAGCTTCTGGCAGGAGCAGGCTCTTTATCCACTGAGGCGGGCCGGACTGCAAAGTCTGGTCTGGACCCTGGAATGCTGGTCCGGTCAGCACCCCGCCCCGGAGGCCTGTGCGACCTTTCTTTGGGTTTCTGTCCAAACCAGCCTGGTGGCCTTGTATTGCTGGTGCCCAGCATGGAGGAGACAGATGCTTGGAAATATTCTGCCTTTGCTCAGAGTTTCATGGGAGGCCTTCAGGTTAACAGCCAGATGACATGGCCAGACTTCCTGGGTAAGTCTGCTTTCTCTTTTCACATAAGAACGTGGGAGGGCTTTATGTTCCTTTGAAGCAATGTTCTGATTATTTAGGTTTCACAGAAGAAACTTACAGGGCAGGTTATGTGAGAAAAACCGAGACCCTTGGAACTCAAGCTTATAGGCCAAGGGCTCAGCAAACTTCCTCTGCAGGGGGCCAGCCATAAATACTTAGGCTCTGGGCCAGATGACCTGCTCAGCAACTAGCATAAAGGCACACATAGACCCTGAATGTGTGTGTTTGTGAGCATGCAGATCTATGTTTCTATGAAAACTTTGTTTGTAAAATAGGTGATCGCCTGCATTGGGCTGAACAGCAGTGTGGTGACCTGTATTAGAGTCCATTTGTGGGGTGAACAGTTGGCCTCCCCCACTAAGTGCACAGCTGGCCACCTGTAAACCAGGTTGCGGATTAAGTTGGTCATGTAGCTTTCGTAATACACCTGTTGCAAGATGTATTCCTCCGTTGCAGGATTCTCTCATGTATGTTTGATAAAAAAAAAAAAAAAAAAAAAACTAGTAACAGACAGGAATCAGGTTGACCAGTGCATGTGGCTCTTGGCCGTTCCAAGCACGGTCCAGTGACCACGGCATCTGTATCACAGGCCAAGCTAGCTAGAGGTGCACGACGTCAGGACCCGCTCCTGGGAGCCACTGAATCAGAGCTTTCGGGTTCGTATAACACCTGGACGACTCATCTTCGAGTTAAAACGTGAGCCGTACTGTTTCCATACTAAGCCACATGCAGTGTTTCCCATCTGCTTCAAACCGCAACACCCAGAACATGGAACGTGGAATTCTAACAACTCCCTGAAACAGCTGTAGGTTTTTAATGACTCCCCGGAGTGAGCAGTAGCTTTCCATTTTTGTTGAAGAGACTCCCGCAGTGAATTTGCCTCCCCTAGCTATCCATCGAGACAGGAATCGCGCTGGGAATGACCGCCACCCTCTTCCTTGAAGTGGTTTATGAGCTCCGGTCTTCGTACCTCAGCATTCCTACCCCTCTGTTTCCTTAGCCTAGAAGGCCCGTAGGCCAACTAAGCCATCTCCCAGACAGAGCCGTGGACCCCAGGGCCCACCTCTGCTCTCTTGTCCTCTGACTTACCTGTTCTCTCTTCTGAACTCTTATTTTCGGGCCAAATATTACTTTGCTTTAATGGCGCAGACTCTTGACTATGTTCCCTCTGTGTGTGAAGACCTGTATTTTAATCATCTCAGGAGCACCAAGGCCTTGCAAATCCCATTTATTCTTGACCTTGGGAGGGGCCGTGAATACTATAGAGTGATTCCCACCTCTCAGAAGAGTGGATCCATTCATATTTTGCCCAAGGAACAGAGGCCAAATTCTTATTTATTATTTATTTGTATTTATGTTTTACTTTTAATTTTTATGTATTTGGCACAGGGTCTCACTATGTAGTTCACTCATAGTGGTCCTCCTGCCTCAGCCTCCACAGAGCTGGGATCATAGGTGTGTGCCACCATGCCCAGTCTGAGAGGCCAAATTCCTTGTCTGGAGTGACAGAACCTCGCTACGATCTAAGTAAGCTGCATATTGGTCCCATGGAAGCGAGAGAGGGACCCACCCAAGCACATTTAGCCTTAGGCCCTGGAGCTCCCGGGACAGCTTGCAGATTATGAACCAACTGCAGGCCTAGCAGGCCGTGGTAGGGAGCGTATGACACAGCACCGTGGGGCGTTCCGATCTCCCAGCCCCCGAATGAGTCTATCAAACACCGGTTGAGTGAGGGTCAAGAATGGTCTGAGGCTGAAGCTCTGGTATTTTCAGGTCAGCAGAAGCTGGTTTGTGCAGGAAACCTTACCAGGGCCCACTTAGGAGCCTCCTCCATAGCGAGCCTTTCCACAGATCAGTAAGCAGACTGGGTTTGTTCATTCAGGTGTTGAGCAATTCTTGCTGTCTTAGTCACAAACAGCACTGAGCCTAACGCTAGGGGTATAGAAAGGCCATAAAAGCAGGGCGCAGCGTGGTCCCTGACCTTCCAGCCCAGCCAGGGAGCTAAGTCAACATTTGGTCCCATAGCTGAATGGTAAAGCATGGGGAGACCCAGGCAGAGAAGTTTGGGGCAACACGGCCAATACTGTACATCAGTGGGTGTGGGTAGGGGATGGGGGTGGGGGTGGGGCAGTGAGGTAGGGGGGTGTTAGTCAGTGTGCAGTGATGCAGGGGACCTGGCAGAGATGAGCGCAGGCCAGGAGCAGGGCAGGGCTCGCCGACTGGGACTGCGGCCGCCTTGCTCTGCACAGGGAGCTCGTACTGCCCTGGCAGAGGTTGTGCTGAGTAGCGCTAGACAGCCTGCAGCTCCTAGAGGAACACACCCTTCCTCCCTCCGCGCTTTCTCCTCGGAGCTGGCAAGGGAAAGCCTGCTCGCTCGCTTTCCTGGAAGCTGCACTGCACCGCTGGCTTGGGTCCTCTCTTTTACTCTTCCCACCTGCGCTCCATCGCCCGGCAGTGGAGCGCTTGGCAGTCTGGTGAGACTGACCACGGGTGCAGAACCCCTTCCTCATCAGAGTGGTTCATTCACTCGGTGCCAAGCGGTCTTTCTGCTGCGCTCCGCAGGAGGCCCCAAGTGGCCCGTGCAGCAGCTGGCCTACCTGAAAGCCAGGGAGCGACCGACGCGGGAATAGAGCAAGGAGCTGCATATGCCGCGTCGTCTGTTCCTGCTTATCCTCCTCTGCGGCAGTGAGACCTGCTCGCAGTCCTGGAGGAGGCAGCAGCTAAGGCTGACTCCATCTTTAGAGGAAAATATTTATCCACTTTGAGAGAGAGTATTGGTTCACGTTGCCAGGCATCTTCCATGCAATCAGCAGACACCCAGCCAGCATTGATCTTGTGCCAAGGCCAGGGTCAGAGGCTGTGCCACGATATGGGATAGCACAGTGCCTGCCTTCGGATTTCCTATAAGTACATGGATGAAAAGTTAGCATTCGGTGACCAGTTGAGCGAGAGAGGGAGCACAAGGTCGCTGTATCTTATCCAGCCGTGCTAAAGAAACAGCTGTACAGCTGCTAGTACTGTTAGTGGACAAGAGACTATTGTGTAATCCCCATAGATAGTAGCTGAGAAGAGACATAAAGAAGATCACGGTGTATTTAGAGAGACGGCCAAGGTTTAGCAGAGGCGTGGCTTCAGGGCAGTACACTATCATCACTTCATGTATCTTGGAAAAATCACCTTGACTCCAGCGCAGAGGCTGACCAGGGAAGGTAGTCACGGGCAGAAAGGAAAGTGCAGCAGAATGATTGACAGAGAGACGCCCACCGGGGTCCCTGGAGGCAAGTGCACCGACTTAGGCGGTGTCTGTGGAGAGGGGTACGCCTGGAAAGGTCCACAGACTGATTGGGTAAGAAAAGGAGAGTTCATGATGTCTCAAATTCCTTTTGCAAATGACAAAACCTCAGTTGAAGCAAGCTTAAACAAAAAGCAAATACCTGACTATTGACTATAGTCCCTGCTAGGCCCTCGAAGCTGAGCTCTAGAGTCCCTGCTTGGCCCTCAGAGGGGAGCTCACTTAGGTCTTCAGTGCTGTTCTCAGAGACTGTCTTCTCCCCACTTCCTCCTGGCTGGCTCCAAGCTTCGGCATGGTGTGGTCCTCCTAGGAAACTCATGCTCGCATCACTTTACAGCCTGCTCACACGAGCGTCCCCTGAGAAGGTCCAGTCAGGCAAAGAACAGAGCCTTACTTTCCCTGTCCATCATCTGGCTCTGTCTGACTCAGGTCTTTCTAAGAGCCAAGCACTGTGGCTGTAGAATTGTCCAGCCTGCTCAGGCCTAGCGAGACTGGGTTACCTGTGCCTTGGCACTGTGCTATCGCCAAGTACAAGAGCTCAGAGCTGGCTAGGGCGGCTCCTCCAAAATGAGTGGGCGGCACAGCTACCAGCGTGAGAACCAAAGGCTCTAGGGTGACACACACGAGCTGTGCGTCTCAGGGGGTTTCGATTTCCTGCGGTGGCCAGTGGTGTGGGTGATCGTGTCACACAGTGGGATTGGCAGCCCCCAAATCACTGCATCTTTGTGGAGGTTACCTCAGCTTGTTCTGTGTGGCTATAGCAGAATACCTGAGGTTAGGCAAAGTAGAATGGAAAAAGTACTGAGCCATGGTTCTCAAAGTTGGGAAGACCAAGGTCAAGGAATCCCACAACTGATGGGAGTGGAGAGGGGGATGGTGGCGTGTGTGAGGGAGAAACACAAACCCCTGAGTCCTTTCATAATCCTAAGTGGCCAGTGGGTGAGGGGGGATCCTCCTAAGCGGAACCCCCCAGTAGCCACGTTTCCCACACCCCTGCACTGCCAACATGTGCGTTGTGGGCGGCCCATTCAAGCTCTAGCAGAAGGGATGGTAATAAGATTTATGACATTGTCTTAGCACAGCCCAACCCCGCTTGTAGGAATTTGGCGTTCACTGTAGGTGGACAAGGGATTAGCAGTGCCCTGAGAGTTGTCATTTAAACCTACACTGTCAGCTGATTGATCATATTGGGACAAGAATTTCTGTCTTGTCCAGGCACCCAAAACCATTGCCCTGGGCTTGGTGCAAGGTACAGAAAATGCAGCAGGGAAGGAGGGACGCATGTCATGACCACGGCGCACACTGAGAGTGGGGTACAAGGGCGGGCCCATCCACCAGAAGCTACCGTGCTGAGGGGGAGAGCCGAGCACGAGCAGAATCGATGGAAAGCAGGAAGGAGATTTCGGCAGCTCCTGCGAGGTGCGGGAGCCAGCCCGGAGCGCTCCGCAGTCTGTCTTAGGCACGCGTGTTATTCCTGAGCTCCGAGAAGCTCGCTGTGAAGGGGGACACGGAGGAGGAGGGCACAGCTGTAGGAAAGCCATGCTCCCGATAGCATCGGAGTGCCAGGACGACACCAAGTCGCTCCGGCGAGGTCTCTCCAGCCAGGGCCTGTCTGCCGCCGAGGGCCCTCGTCCTCCCAGGTAATCTCCTCTGATGTGGCACCCCAAACGCAGCCCCGAGCGTTTCTTTTCTCCCAACTCCTTATGCCTCATCAGAGGCTGCTGAGCAATCCTTTAGAATACAAGAAAGTAGATCATTACCGTCATTATGCTGTTACCCCTGAAGGAAGCAAGCGAAGAGGCTGGCAGGAGATGCATAATTTAAGAAAACACAGAAATTTGAGGCTGCGTAATAGCCTCTTGATCCTCCAAACTGCCACTAAATCTAATTGAGAACAAATCCACGCAGCGTACACACCACCGTGCCTATTATGGGATTGTCTCCACATCTGCCGTCTGACGGTAGGCTCTGCGATATCAGGGACCGCATCTCTTCGCTTAGCAACGTGAAGCCCAGGGCTTGCGTATTACAGGCCCACGCAGCTGCTCGGAAAGTCAGCCGGCAAGCGAGCCGTGCGTCTCGGCTGCGGCTCCCTGCTGCAGTCCTTGTGTTCTCACTCTAGGCTCCTCCTCTCCTGGTAGCTGTCTTCCTTCGAGGCCCCTGTGGCTAGGGGCTGGCCCCTCACCGCCCTCGCTTCTTCTGGTTCTCTTCTTCAAGGCTATCAAAACTTTCCTCAGTGCAGCGCTGCAGCAGCTTCTGCTCATCCAGTGTTTAGGACACTGAAGATAAAACTGAGTTGCAGGGACATTCACTTAGGTGACTGTGCGTTGTTCGTGGGACTAGAACACAGGGTCCACAGCAGGCTGGGAAGTCAACGAGGTGAATTCAGCTGTTGAAATTGTGCACTACCCGATGCTTAGCTGGGTTTAGGGCTTTCGGTCTCCCGTTCTATGCAGTTTGTTTCTTTCAGACACTGTCACCATTTCCTATTCTACCTCAGGTGGTTTCACTGAGCTTCAGTGCCTGGAGACCCCAGGTCCTAGACAGGGGGTGCGCCATGCATGTGTTAGCCAGTTATCCTACTTCTGCACAGTGCAGTGATCATGAGTTTAGCTGTTTAGAACTGAAACTTCTGTAGACAGGAAATCCAAGCTCAGCATGGCCTGAGTCGCTGGGCTAGCCTCTCTGGTGTGGTGGTGTCGGCTTGGGCCTCAGTTCTCTCAGGTGGCCCAGGCTCTTTCAGACCTCCTTACTGCTAGAGGAATTCATCTCCTTACAGGTGCAGGGCCGAGGCCCTAGTTTTCCTGTTGGTTGTTGGCCAGGGATGCTTTCAGCTCCTAGAGGCTGTGGCAGCTCCGTCTCTTGGTCCCCACGGACGCTCAGAGGGAGGTGCACATTTTCTTCTTGGTCACTCGGAGCCCATCCCTCTGACTGCCCTGTCTTCAGTGAGCCCCACACTGGCTTTTCTTAGGTCAGGTCCAAGCTGTGTGTGATGGCGCACATCTCTAATCTCACCTTGTTGGGTGGCAAATGCAGGCGGATCGCAAGCTCACGTCTCACCTGGAGATCTTAACGGAGAGTCTTTCTCAATGTACAGCTTTCCCTGGTAGACTAGTGGGTAGGATTTGGCACTCTCAAAATACAACAATATAAAGATTTAAAAAAGACTGTGATGTAACGCAGTGCAAAGGCCCTGGGTTCAATCCCCAGCACTAAACCCGAGATAGATCAAGTGTGCCCATTTGGTGGCCTTTTGGCATAAAATGTAACAGAATCACAGAGTGGCCTCTTATCCCATTAACACGTGTCATCTATGCCCCTAGAGGAGAGGAGTGTACAAGGATGAGGGCCCTTGGGGTCATCTGAGAATTCTGCCTGTCACAGAGAAAGTCAGATCTGGAGGAAGACCTGGGGCTCTTGATAATCTTTGTTGATAAGATTTTACCATGCTGGGTCACAAATTTTTTCATGCAAAATGGATGAAGAGTCTCTCAGAAACAGATTTGTGTCCACTGCCTCTTGGAAGCTCTTGAAAGTTTATCTGCAGTGATTGGATTTTGTACTTCTCCCACCTTGTCTAGGGTATAATAAACCCTCGGGGAAGAAAGGGCAATTGAAGGTGCAGAGGATGGGCCACTCTTGTCTTTTCTGTACCAAGGCCCAGTTCTTGCAGTCCAGTGTCACTGTACCATGTGGGGACACCAGAAGCAGGCACTGTGTGTCAATCTGAGAGCAGGTCCTCTGCAAACAGTGACCAACTGGGTCCTAGACTCTGGACTTTGAGAACTGCACATGGTAGGCTCGTGTAGTGAGCTTTGCAGTTCATGGCGACTTGTTGCACCAACCTGGTGAGACTACGACTTTGCGTCCTCTCCTCTCCTCCCGCTCCTCTTAGATTTCTGCCACTCTCCCCTTTCCCAGGGAAGCGCTAAAAAAGCTAAATCACAGTTCACACATTCAGCTTTGGGAGCAGCGCTGTCGTAGCCCCTGGCAAGAACGATGCTGCCCTGCGCTCCACGTGGCACAGATGCTAAATGCTGTCCTCAGCCTCAGTGCGAAGCACTTCACCCTGCTGCAGCCAACACGTCTTACAGATTTTTTCATATCATTATTACAACATAGGTGCTGTCATCAATAGAGACCAATGGCAGGAGTTTTTCCTCGATCTGTGCATTTTCACTCCCAGTCAGATGTAAACGAGAGGGACCGAGAGCGTCTCTCTTCCTTTGTCACATTTCCTGCTGGCCATTGTCCAGGGCAACACCATAGTACGGCTGGGGTTTCTGGTGAGCTCTGCTTGAGTATTTGACAAACAAGTCAGAAGACCCATCCTCCAGGGGCGAGCACTCCATTGTCGGGGTGCTCAGGGACAGGGAGCTCAGAGGCCCCTACGCCACTGCGCTGGCCCTTTCATGCCTTCTTCCTGCTCCTCGCATACTTTCTTGTGGTGCGCTGATGCCTGAGAGCACCCGGGAAGGCTAGTAGGGGGGATGCAAGCAAGCGTTCGCTGACCTAGCGGCGCCTCTTCCTTCCTGCTCCTTTTTGCAGAAGCTGCTGATTTCCTTCCCTTCCTGGAGCGAGTTTCCTGCTTCATGCTTTGGTGGCTCTGGGGATTGAGCTGAGGACCCTGTGTGTGCCAGAAAAGAGCTCAACTGCTGGGGCGCACCTGAGCCACCTCCTTTCACGGATAACACCTCTCGCGTCCTTTGTGTGTGGACAGGGAGTTGTGCGGCTGGCCGCTGGCCTGCTGAGTGGCTTGGTTGGATGACAGAACCTTCCATCTACCTCCTTGCCTTCTCTTCTAGGAACTTAGAAACCAAACTCATGAACTTCTTCTTTTTTTTTTTTTTTTTTTTTGGAACATTAGATTTTAAAGGGAATAAGGAACTGGTGAGCCGAAACCTAGGTTCTGAGCTGTCTGCACAGAGAACCAGGGAAATCAGAGAGACAGGCAGAGGGTGGTAGGGAGCAAGAGGACGTTGAAATGTGACCCAAAAAGCAGACTGGAAATCTGTCGTGTTGACCTCAAATCAAACCTCAACTCCAGTACACGGAGAAGCTAAAATGTTTGCTGAATGATTGCCTGGAGTATCTTATTCTAGGGAGATGGAGCAAGAGATCCTCGTGGCCCCTTCCCTGCCCCTCATGCCCTTTGATGCCTTGCGACAGTCACGTCAGTGCGTTAGTCTTCTTACTGTTACTTAGTTCGGTTAAGTGGATTTCTCTTGCTTGTGCCCCAGTGAGTTACAACCGAGACTGCGTGAGTACTCCTCCTGGGCTCCACCCTGGCCTAACTGGACAGCAGCTTGGATTTTCCCAGTGAGAGGAGGTTGGTGCGTGTGGCATGCAAAAGTATCCCTAAAACTTATGGGTAGGATTTGTCCCTGTCAATTTACCTGACCTCTGGACTCCACAGAAGCGCTTAGTGGTGAAGAGCTCAAAGTCCAGTTCCTCTTTGGAAGCCCAGCTGAGGCCGGGCTTTGCTTCTGTTGCCCACTTAGAGGTGTTCCCAGAGCCACATCTGTGTGGCCCTTGCTTGATCTCATGTCTTCTGTGGTCCACACTGGCTTCCTGAGTACACCAAGCATGGGAGGCAATGCTCTGAGTGGTGGGAAATGAGCTGAGGAGTTTGGCTGCTTTATGGGATTGAACCCAGGGCCTTGTGTATGTTAGACAAGTACTATACCACCGAGCTATAGCCCAGTCTGCCTCCAGTCATGGACAAGGCTTCTGCCATCCTTGGAGAGGGGACAGAAAATTGTGTGGCTGGCCACTGGCCTCAAGTGGGGACACGTTTGGGATATTGGAGTCCAACACAAAGGCCCGTGTGGAGCCCCGTGAGCAAGGCCTCTGGTGACTGTTAAGGAAGGAGCCCAATATCGATTATGCTGCTTATCTACTCAAAAGCTCTCAGCGGCCTCATAGTCAGCTCAGGAATGGAGAAGGGAATGGGAGACCAAGAGCATGTGACTGGTGGTCCGTTGTGGTCTTGAGAGGGAGTTCCACCGTTACTGGGGCTTGCGATGCTACCTGCCTCCGGCTCAGCTCCCTTGCTTGTGAACTGTAAACGAAACGAAGGCCCTGAGGGGCTGAGGCAAAGCATAAACTGACACAGCATGTGGTGAGGGGGAAGCTGAGTCCACAGCCCACCCCTCCCACGTTCCGTGGCCTTCCTCTTGGGCTGCATGCCATCCACAGTGCTAGGCCCTTCAGCTCTATCAGGTGTTGACCCTTCATCCATGTGGACATGGCAGAAGCTCTCGCGGTGGTTCATCTATTCTTTCTTCCAACGGGGACCGTAAGAACCAGAAGTTACGGTTCCACACTGGAGATGATCTTTCAGCTGTCTCCTTCTTCGGCCAGGCTTTCCACCATGGCTGAGCTTCTGAGTACCTCATTCACCCTAGAAATCCAGGCTCTCTCACGAGACTAGGTCCAGCAGAAAAACTTCCTAAAGAGTAAGTGAAAGGAAAGAAGACAAGGAGGAAGGGCATCTGCATTAATAGACTCAGCTGGATTTTGTTCTCCTAGAAATATTTTTCCACTCAGGAATGCCAGTGCCCTCAGGATTAGCTGAATTAAAAGGAAGGTTTATATAAAATCCTATGTTTATTTCTGTGTGGTAGGTGAAGGGGAAAGCTCTGCGAAGTCAGGGACAGCGGTATCTTCTCATCTCCATATCATTGGTGCCTAGCATTATGCTTAACGCTTAGTGATTAATCGACTTGTCAAATCTCTTTCTTTCTTCCTTCCTTCCTTCCTTCCTTTCTTTCTTTCTTTCTTTCCTCTTTCTTTCTTTCTCTCCTTTCTTCTTCTTCTCCTTCAACTTCTCCTCTTCCTCCTCCTCCTCCTCTTCCTCCTCCTCCTCCTCCTCCTCCTCCTCCTCCTCCTCCTCCTCCTCCTCCTCCTCCTCCTTCTTCTTCTTCTTCTTCTTCTTCTTCTTCTTCTTCTTCTTCTTCTTCTTCTTCTTCCTCCTCCTCCTCCCTCTTCCTCCTCCTCCCTCTTCCTCCTCCTCCCTCTTCCTCCTTTCTCTCTTTCTTTCTTTCTTTCTTTCTTTCTTTCTTTCTTTCTTTCTTTCTTTCTTCTTTCTTTCTATTTTATTATGGCCAGCTCAGCCTGCCCTGGTGGTGGTGCTGGCGCAGCATGTGGTGCTGGGGATAGAACTGCAGACCCTGTGGTTGCCTAAGCTTTCCTAAACAGGCGCTTTAGACTGCTGAGCCATCTCACTGGGCCCATTTTTATTTTTTGTTTGTATTTTTTGGGGGAAGGACCTACAGGGTGTTCAGGATCTCACTACTAGATCAGACTAACAGCGGTCTTCCTCTTTACAGCCTCCCAAGAGCTGGGATTACAGGCATGCACCACCATGCCAGTCTCAATCGCTGCCTCAGGGCTCCCAAGAGGTGGGGCCAGCACGGCAGGCCTGGGGATCAAACCCCTGGTTCCTGTACCTGCTTGCAGGTGCTTTAATCCACTGAGCTATTTGGCTGGCTCTGTCAAATATTCTGAGTGGAAGTAGATAGCGTTTAAAGTTTGATATGTATGTGAACATACATTCTGGCGGTGCTTATGAAAGAGAGTAAACTTCGACGCTTTGGTCACCCCACAGTGAGGCTTCTAAATGTGTGGTTTTCTGCTTCACACACACAGGGGCCCTTAGAGGAGGCTCTTTTGGAAACTGTCTGGATGAGGTGTCACTTTGGAAGGGGCAGCACTGTGGAAGCATCGACTTCCATTTGGGAGGACTGCTGGGAAGGAATACAGCTGATGGAAAGGTTGAGGAGTACAAGAGAGGAGGAGCTGCGATTGCTCTCGGAGCAACCTGAAGCCGTCCTCCTCCCTCCTGGCCCTGGGTGCTCAGAGGGAGTGACAAGGCCAGACAGTGTCTGACACCCCACTGAGACCAAAGCTACTGGACTTGGGGCACAGGAGTCTGATTTTCTGGGAGACTATTTTTCAAGAACAAAAATGCCTCCCTTTTATCCAAGTTGATTTCACAGTGGCCCCTGGTTCTCTCCAGGCCAGACTTCCACACCCATCTGCATAGCGCAGGGCAGCCAGAGTGGATCCAGGCTGAGCGGCAGCATCTTCCCGACAGGATCAGGGTGAGATCCCTTAAGGTCACACTTCTTCTGGGGCTAGCAAACCCTATGGACACTCAATGGCTGTGAAGAGCTGGTCTCATCTGAGACTCTGGCCAAAGCAGTCCCTTTCTCCATCTGTGAAGCTGCTCAAAGCAACCGTGTCTGAGAAAGCCCCACTGCCCAGAGGCATAGGCAGGTGCAGGTGTAGGCACCAAGAGCCTGGCCATGCTGGCAGCTGGCCTGATCACACAGCATCACCTCCAGGACAAGGTTTATCTGGTTCTGTCTGCGGTCGAAGCTGTCCAGTATTCTGTGAGGAACCCACACTGACTAATGGTCTTTCAAAGGCTAGGGGTAACCCCTCTTCCCAGGGGTGACTCGCATCTTATCCAGTGGCGGCCTTCCGGGCCTCCCATTCTATCCTGGGTCCTAGGACTTTCCTCAAGAAAGGCTGTCAGAGGAGTATCTGTCTCTTCGTGCTCAGACTAGAGAGGAAGCAGGTCCGGCTGGCCTCCTCTGAGGGGAGCCTGTGGTGACTTTATCTTCATCAGGGCCCTGTAGGAACTGCTGTCCCCGCACTACCTGAGAACTTGGGGAAAGGGAGACATCCCTCCAGTCCCAAGTATCGCATTGTCCCTACTCACTGTGTCCAGGGCAGCCAGCAGTTCCATCTCTTCAGAAACGAAGCGGCAAAGGGATCAGAAATTTTAATCCACAGCTTTTGGCTTCCCCTGTCTCGTGTTTGCTTCTCTCCTCAGCCCTTCCTCTTTCCCTCACTCCTCTTCTCTTTTCAGGCCCTCACTTGGAACTGCCGCTGTTTAGGTGGACGTCGGACTATCTTGCAAAGCATGGATCTGAAGAGAAACTATTTTGTAGGCCCTTCATGGTGATTCTTTCCTAAGGCCGATACAAATACTAACTCCCAGAGCCCTTACATGAGTCCATGAGAAGCGTTATCATTTCTCTCCTTGTACGGGTAAAGGAACCGAGCTACGCAGAGGTTCAGTAATTTGTCCAATCTCATAAAACCAGTACGTGGGACATGTAAGAAACAGCCCCAAGGATCTGAATCCCAGGTGTGGCCTACTACATGGTGAGACCGACATCCACTCAGAGACTCCATCTGCAGGCCTAATATTTGTCCTCTTGCAGACGTCGGCATTTCCTGTGTGTAACGAGTCATGGTTCTTTCATGTTTTGCTTAAAAGGGCTCCGCAGACAAATCACTTTTGATGAAAGACCCCGGTGGTCTTCAAGTCCAGCTCTAGCTTAGAATAATCAGGAAGGTTTACACACCCTAGCAGGGCTTGGGCCCCACTCTGCTTGCATGGATTCATAACCTGCAGGCAGCCTCAGACATCTGCTTGCTCAAAGCTTGACAGGTGAGCTCAGGGTGAAGCCAGGGGTGAAAGCCGCAGTTTGGGAAGGGCTAGCTGGGGGGAGGGGGAGGGCAGCAATGCTGAGGAAACCGGGGAGAAGAAAGCAGGAAGAGAGGGGTGCAGGTGCGAATGTGGACTGCTTCGGTGCGACTGCAGTGTTTAAAACTCCCAAGTCAGGTGCCAGACAGGGCTGGGGGCAAAGGCAGGGAGCCGGGAGCCAGCAGAGAATGGCTTCAGTGAGTCTTGGCGTTGAATCCCCCAGCCTTGGTGCTTCTGAGTTTCCACCTGAACGGACAGAAGGGTTTCCTGGAGGTGGACTTGGGGGTCAGGGAGAGAGTGGAGTGGACATCTTGACATCACGCGACAGGCTTCTCTCATCTTATCCCTGAGAACCGAATCTGAGAGAGCAAGACAAGATCTTCCCTGAGTCCTGGAGCTCCTGGCCACAGGTCGCCTCTGCATCGACTCCCTGAGGTGCCCCCACCCCCAGCAGGGCGGCGGCCCGCCCCGCCTCTGCTTGCTGTCTTCTGCAGCACACCCTCGAAATATGGGTCTCATTTTTATAGGGCCTGACGAGGAGGGGTGTGCGTATTCCTTGTCTGTTAAAGAAGAGGAATCGGGGCTTAGTTCCATAGGAAATAGGAGCCTCTGAAATTATTTGAACCAGGGCATGGTGCCTTCCGTTCTTTACCTCAGGACTCACCGCACTCACGTGGCAATGCAAAACCTCAGGGGTTTTCCAATATGCTCAACCCCACTGGCTCCGTGCCTTAGCAAGTGGATAAATTAGGCCTTCAACTATGCAGTGAGGCGTTGTGCAGGCCGCACTGCGCGTTGGGAATCTGCAGGGGGAGGGTCTCTTACAGGGGAGGGCGGAGCTTCCTGTGTTCAACTCAAAGGCAGAATGGCGGGACGTCCTTTTCTTTCTGTGTGTCTGTGTGTCTGTGTGTCTTTCCTTTCTTTCTGTCTGGTCAGGTGAACATGCATCTTGATTAGCCAACTTCGACAAGGTGAGCTCTCTTTTAGACCCTGGGTGTCGGGGAAGCCACACAGCCCTGAGTGCTTGCAAGAGGGCCAGCTCTGCTTGGGATCCCACTGTTTACATCGGTCCCCTTCTCTTCTGCCTAGTGCTGGATGTGGCGCCTCCCTCAGCCTATGAGGCACTCCTGCGGGGCCTGCCTTCTCCTGGATGAGAGGTAATGCATGAGCATAACCAAGGACGGTTGCCATGGCCCACAGGAGGGAGTGCTGTTCTTATGCCCTTGGGGCGCAGGGGGAGCCTGGCACCTGCACTTCCCCAGATGTGTCTGCATCTGCACCTGCCCTGTGGGTGCGGCTCAGCGGGGAGGGGCAGGGTGTGGGGAGGGGGAGGGGGTTGGCCGTAATATTGGACTGGCTTCTCAGCTTTATAAGTGACATGAAGTAGGCAAAAGCTTTAGCTTCTGTGGGATTAGCTCAGCCACTGTATTAGTTACTTTTTGCTCATTGCTGGGACAAATACCCAACACTCAAAATGAAGGAAGGAAAGGTTTATTTAGCTCACAGTTCGTAGAGGTTTCAGTCCATATTCGGCTGGCCCAAGGCTGAGTGGAGCAGGGCGGAGAGCATCCAGTTCATGGCGGCGGAACAGCAACAAAATGGCAGCAGAGGCAGCCAGCCAACACGGCAGCAGGGCAGCAGAGCAGCAGCAACAGCTCAAGTCTGTCTCTCTGTCTCTCTTTATATTACATTCAGGCTCTCCACCTTAGCTCCCGCCCTAGGCTACACCCATAATCCCAGAAGTACTTCCACCCATAATCCCATCAGCACTAAAACCTATAATCCCAGGGATCATGGATCAAGTCTCAAACTCTAGAAGTCCCCGCCCAGTGACTCCATGAGGCTTTGGGGGGACAACTAGACATAAACTATAACAGCCACCTACATGCCATCAAACTTCTGTCTCTCAGGGCATGACACGGATGTTTGCAGGTAAGTGATTGTTGAGAGAAAAACCCAGGCCCTCCTTAACCATTGGCCGCGGGGGCCGTGTGTCCTGGACTCACGGGCACTCCAGGGCCTCTGCACCCAAAGGGAGGGGATTCTTGGATTCCGGGCCCCCCTGAAGTCCTTCCAAATGGATTCTAGTTTGACTGGATCAAGAGCTATTGTCCCTCTAAGACAGGAGCCAGGCAGGAACTTCTCTCTGGATATTGTCACCTTTTACAACACGGGAGTTTTATCATGTTTTAACGTTTGAAAAGAACATCCTTTTTTTACCATTCTTAGTCTTTTAAAAAATGTGGTTCATTTGGATTTTTTTCAAAAAATTTGATTTTTTTTTTTTTTTTTTTTTTTGTCGGTCCTGGGTTCAAACTCACGACCTTGCACTTGCCAGGCAGGCACTTGGGCCATAGAGATATCTCCCCAGCCCTTTGATTTCCTTTTAATCTTCCTTTCTCCTAAAACCTTTTTGTGCTTTAAAATTTTTTTTTAAATATACTAAGTTTATTGCTGAGAGGAAATCTCAAGTATGGAATATTAGATTTTGTATCTATGACCACGACAAACTATTTCTATTTGCTTCTCTATGCCTGAGTCGATGGTTGGCATTTTAAAGTTCTTTTCCAGTTAATCTCATATGTGTTTCCTTAGTGTTCCTTCAGAATGTATCCATGGTAGCATTTCATCCAATGGTATTTGTTGGCAAATATGAAGGCATCGGTTTCTATCTAATTGCTGCCTTTCAGTATCACACTAAATTACTTCAGTTCTAATAGGTGTTCTGAGTTTCCTTCAAGATCATTTTTGTGCACTGATCATAATTTGACCTTATCTTTCAATGTTCTCTCTCCTTTTCTTCTCTTAATTGCGTTACTTAATTCCTCCACAGAATGTTAAATACCAGTGAAAATAGAGACATTGTTATCTGGGTTTAATTAAGATTCTGATATAAAAGAAACCATGTGATATGGCATTGTAGCTTGTCTGCCTGATTACTTCATGTAACCGTAGAAAAACAAAATAGAAATAAAGAGCAAAAGGAAAGAGAGAAAATAGGACACGGAGAGATATTCTTTTGTAAAAGGGAAGGACGCCAAAAATGGAGTGGGGAAATGGAGAAAAAAATGAAAAAAATTGAGACCTGTCAGGCACAGGAGGCATCTAACCGAATGATCTTAAAACCTGCATAGTAAACAGAAAAGCAAACAAATGAAAAGACCCTAGGTCTGAGTCCTCTTTTACCTGCTGTTTGTAGAGGTTTTTAATTGTCTTCTCAGCGTGCCCCGGGGGCGGGGCAGGCACCGCAGGCCTGGGGATCAAACCACCGGCCCCTGTGCGCGCGTTGGCAGGCGCTTTAATCTGCTGAGCTATTTCGCCGGTGTGAACAGGTAGGTAGTTTTAAGAGCTGGCGTTAAATTCTATGACCTGCTCTAGAAAAATCTATAGAAATAATGATATGTTTACCTTTGTGACTAGGGAATATTGTTTTGACCTTTGTATGCATTTTAGAATATGTAGAAAAACTTCTTTTTGACTCGGTGAATATGGCGTGTTTACTTTTCTGTCGTATCAGTTTTAATTTCATCTGAATTTATTGTACTCAATAGATTAAAATCACCTGTGTTTAATGTAATTTCTTCTATTTCCTTATATCCACACACTTGACACTTTATAATTTATTTCATAAAAATCTGTAACTACTGGATGAATGAAATGTTATCATTCTTCAGTGTTAAGGAGTTTTCCTGTGAATTTCGTATTACACGATGTCACAATTACCCTTGGCTATAGGGTTGCTTCACGCGCCTTTTTCATCATTTATTTTTGAGTTTTATGATATTTCTTGTATATCATATTCGCTCCCCAATTTAATATTCAGATATTTTTTCTTGCTATAGATGATACTTCTGTTCTTCTATTTCAGAACGATTTTCATTTCCTTTTAAAATTTCCTACATTGTATAAACTTCCTACTTTGCTTTGTCTTTTCTGATAATTTATAAAGATTTAATTTAATTCTACTTATCTTTTTAGCTACAATTTGCTTCATGGAAATCCTCTAAGTTTTAGATATTGGCTCCTGAATTATCTTAATGACCAGTGACCATGCCTGTCCGATTCCTCATCATCCGTTAGTTCTTTCCACGGGGAAGATCTGTGACGTTTGTTTCTTGTTTAAGTCTTTCAATGAACCAAAGTCTCGGTTTCAGTCGATAATACATTAGTCCCAGGGGTTCGTTCCAGCTGACTATGTTAGATAAAGAAGTAAATGTCCCTAACCTTCCATGCTGTCTCCTGTTCTTCACGAACTGAGGCTTGAACGCCGGACCTTGCTGCTGGCCTGCATCCAGCCTCTGCGTCTTTTCTTTGGCTTTGGCTTTTATTTTGAGGCAGAGTCTCTCCAAGTCATTGTGCCACCCAGGCTGGGCTCACGCTTCTGAGGCCCCTGCCTCAGCTTACTAGAAAGCCGCAGGTACAGAGGTGCACAGCCAGCCCAGATCATTTTCCTAATGTTCTTAGCTGATTTGTAAGATCTTTCCATTCTGCTTATTGTTACGACTTCTATGTTTATATTATGCATAGCCTCAACAATAAATACATTTCATTTTACTGTAGTTTATCTGTTTTTCTTTTGCTAGGCTTAAATTTATGTTTTGGTGCTTTTTGGAAGCATTCTTAAAACATAATTCTCACATCTTTGAAATGTTTTTCTGTTTTGTTGTCTTTTTCTATAATGGATTTTGACTGCATACAAAAGTGCTTCCCTGAAGATTGTTAAAGATGCAGCATCTTTATGTGCTATTTTTAAATATGTATGTGAAGAAATGGCAGGCTAGTCCATGATGTTTCCACTTATAAATAAGTTTACCAAATGAAAAGTTTTTATTTGTCCAAAGAAATAATACATTAAATTTATAGTTCAAAAATTTTATAGGCATACACTCAGTACTAATCATTGTCTGGCAAATTTACTGGAGGAACAATACCCTTTTAATCATTCATCTTTAAGATTTAAACATTTTTGGAAATATGGCCATTTTCACGATGTCGTTTCTCCCAAAATTGTTATACAAATTCAATGCAATCCCAATTAAATTACCATTAATATACCTCACAGATCTAGAGAACCTATTCCTAAAATTCATGTGGAACCAGAAGAGACCTAGAGTAGCAAAAGCAAGCCTGGGAAATCCTTGACTTGAACTTCTACAAAGCTACTGCGATATAATCAGCATGTTATTGGCAAAAAACAGACCTGAGGGTCAATGGGATGGGTTAGAAGATGCATGCACAACTATAACCACACTCAGTCACCTTATCTTTGACAAAGGGGCCAAACAAGTTCACTGGACAAAAGGCAGCCTCTTTAGTAAATGCTGCTGGAAAATCTGGCTTTTCACACATGGAATGCTAAAATTAGACCCATGTCTATCACCATGCATAAGAAGCCAAAATGGGTCAAGTGCTTAAATATTAAAGTGAAACGCCAAATCTTCTGGAGGAGAAAGCAAGTAGAAATCTTAATGAAATGGTGGTAGGTAGTAATTTTATGAACAAAAGACAAACTGCCTGAGAAATATTTCAAAGAACCATCAACTGAGATCTCATAATTATTGAAAAATTTCTTCATGTCAAAATAAATCAGCAACAGAGTAAAAAGAAAAGGCTGAGGAGATAAACCAGTGGCATCGGTGCCTGCCTGGCAAGCACAAGGTCCTGAGTTTGATCCCTGGTACCACATGCTGTGCTGATACTGGAAGCAGGTGTGGTGGTACATACCTATAATCCTAGCACTAGGGTGGCTGAGACAGGAGGGATCACTAGGACCCTTAAACTGTGTAGTGAGACACTGTATCAAAAGCCAAGAATCAAAACAAAGAAAAAATACAATAAACAAGCTAATAAACAAACAAAAACAGATCAAATAGAGCAAAAAGAAAACCTATGATTTGAGAAAATGTAGCTTACAGCCCCTCTGACAAAGGACTTCTATCTAGAACATATAAGGAAAGTTTAAAAAAAATCAGCCCCCCAATTCAAAGACCCAATCCAAAAACGGACCTCTGAGATGAATATAGTCTTCACAAATGAAGAAACACAGATGGAAAATAAATATATGAAAAAATTGTACATCATTGGTCATTCAAGAGATGCAAATTAGACCAAAGCTGAGATTCTATCTTACCCTGGAAAGAAGTCAATCCATAAAAAATGATGGAGGGGATGTGGGGGACAAAGGAGGCTGTAGTGGGTTTCTAACTGTGGCCAACTTAACATACCCAGTTGAATTAAGCTAGCATGGTGCTGGGTGTGAAAGGCCCACCTCAAGGTTGTTGCTAGCAGCATAAGGGACAGAACTGAGAAGCTGTCAGGATGCAGTTAGGAATGCTGTTTGGAGAAGTTGTTAGAAGCCTTTGGTTCTCCTGGGCTGTTCTGCTGGGTGACTTTGTCCTACTGGCTTCCCTGAAGAACTTGTCTGCTCATGTCAGAGAAGGAGCTTGGGACTTTTTGGCACTGAGAGTGGCTCTGGTTCATTTTGGAGTAGCTCTGGTCTTCAGCTTGAGCATCCCTCCCTGGCTCTGGAGGATACGATGGTGCCCTGCTCGGCCCCATGCCGAAGCCTGTCGCGCTGGCTTTCCTGATGGGAACTCAGCTTTCCACATTGCTACAGGAGCTTGGCTGATGCGAACAATGGCAGTGGTACTTTCGGGGGAGCTCTGGTGCTTACTTTGAGTGTTGCTTCCTAGCTCCAGTTCAGATCCCTCACCTGGCTAGCACAGACCCCTCATTCCACAGGAATAGACTTCCGAGCTTCCACCATTCACCTTTGGGCCTTCCCAGTGCAGATCCGTGAAGCTCACCTGCATGAGGTTTTGTTGTGGGCTCTAGGTCTCCAGTTGGACTTTCAGGAGACATTGCTATGGGCTCTAGGATTTCTGCTGGACTAGTACAAGATATTAGGATCCAGGCCCTCAGCTGGATTTTTTAGTCTTTAGTGCGTTGATAGATTTCCTGACTACTTGTATATGATTCTTTGGGTCATTCGTTATGAAATAGTATAAAACACCAAACAATAGCAGAAACCTCCATTATTGGTGGGAGTCCAGACTGGTACAACCACTATGGAAATCAGTGTGACTCTTCCTTAAAAATTAGGATTAGAAGTCCCTTTGGACCCAGCTATTCTCCTCCTGTGTGTTTTCCCAAATGAACTGAAATAACATAGAAAGTTTATGTCACCCATGTTTACGGCAGTGCAATTTTTCATAGCTAAACCTTGGAAACAAACCAAATGACCACTGATTAAGGAATGAATAAAAAATGTGACATTTTCCCACATAAGAGCACGACTCAGCTATACAAAAGATAAGCTCAAGGATTTTATAGATAAATGGATGCAGCTAGAGACCATACTGGCAAGTGAAATACACCAGACCTGCATGTGTGAACATGATGTCGTTCTGCTAGTGTAAGATCCTGAAGGAGTAAATAATATCTGACAGGTACAATAGATACTGTGAGAGAGGGAGGAGCTGGTGAATGAGAAGGGAAATATAGATGGAGAAAAGCATAAAAGATAGAAGGGGAAAAGTTACGTATGTATGTATGTATGTATGTATGTAGGACACCTTGGATAATTGTACAACTTATTTTTGCTGGTCTAGTGAAAGGAGTAGTTAATGCTTAAATTTCTTTCTTCTACTTTTTAATTTCTTATACCTTTTTTTAAAAAATCAGTTGCTCAGGGCTGGGGAGATAGCTCCGAGGCACAAGTGCCTGCCTGGCAAGTGCAAGGTCGTGAGTTTGAACCCCAGTCCCGCAAAAAAAAAAAAAAAAAAAAAAATCAGTTGCTCATGAAATTATATATATATATATATATATATATATATATATATATGGAAATTATATATATATTCATATTCTTTGGTGCCCGGGATTGAACTGAGGATGTTGTACTTGCCAGGAAGGTGCTTATGCCACCATGCTCTGTCCCCAGCCCAACATGTTTATATGTGGTAATCTAAACTACTAACAACTAATTTGAAGACAGCATCATACAAACAACCATTGTGGAATTTTTCTTATTTGTTGAGTGAAATTCTGTATCATTTTTAGTGTTTTCTTTTTTCTTTTGAGGGTATTATTTTACATAGACACAGACATGAACGTGTGAAAATTTCACATTGTCTCACTAGTGGAAGAACCTGGTTCTGTCTCTCTCTCCATAGATAGATAGATAGATAGATAGATAGATAGATAGATAGATAGATAGATATGTCTGGCTGTCCCTGCAAAGCTTTATGCTTTCATAGACAGGGCTTGTCTAATGTTTAATGCTGGGGTGCATTTATGGTATAACACTGGGCTCAAGGTCATTAAGATTACAGGTGTGGGCACTGCTGTCCTATGTAGTCTGGATAAGAAATAAGAGACAGAAAGAGCTGAGGCTGTCTCTTGTTTTGTCTTTATACTTTCTGCCTGTTTGGAACTGTTTCACCTCTGTGATTTGCCTGTGCCATGTGCCACTCTGGAGCCAGCTGACTGTAGAATGAAGCCTCTTCAGGCTGTGAACTAAATAAAACTATCTTCCTTTACCATTGGGTGTTGGGTATTTTTGTTTTAGCAACAAGAAAAGTAACTAAAACCATACTTATGTGTGCATATTTTATTCACGATGTCTTATCTTTTTATTTATTTATTTCTGTCATATTGCTGTACTTTTTCATTTATGTATGTTTCTGTGCTTTTTTTTTTTTTTTTTTCAGGATCAGGGATTGAACTCAAAACCTTGCACTTGCCAGGCAGACACTTGTGCTGCTGAGCTATCTCCTAGCCCCATGTGCTTACAACAATGTTGCAATTTTTATTTTACTTCAAACTGTACTTTAAGCTTTTTATATTTGTTTTCTGAATTTGCTATGCTAATGTTACATCTTCTTTCGTTTTATTGTAACATTTATGAGCTGTTGAATATCTCTGGTCTGTTCTTGTTTTATAGATGCTACTGGTTTTTTTAATGTGTTAACAATAACTCACAGTGATATATTTGTTACAGTATTCTTCTGTCCTACACCTCCTATTGGCTTACCAGATATTTAATTGTGCATGAAAACTTCAAAAATAGGAAAGGTTCTCTATTCTCAAATGTATGTAGCAAAGCATTTTTATTTCAAATGAAGATGGAATGAGACAGTTGGGCTAGTCCTCGCTCAGTTCCAGAGCAGGTCGGTGGTGGCGGCGGTGGCTCTGCTTCCAGACAGCGGCCCTTCCCTCGCCGTTCCCCAGTGCTGTCACTGTTTTCTCTTATTTTGTACATTTCTCAGACAAAAAGTCGTAACACTTTTTGTCGCATTAAAGTGTTCTGAGGCCACAAAAGAAACATGGCCAGTAGGGTTTCTGTAATAAATTCCTCATCATGTTGCACAGACGTGATGTCATTGGACCAAAGGGTCACACGAAGGAAAACAACTAAAAGGCAGGATTTGCTCTTCAGTCTGCAGTGTTGTTTCTTCAGTGATTCTGAACATTTCGGCAACATTTCTGAGTATCTAAGCATGCCACATCTAACCTAAGCCAAACGTGTTATTCAGCTAGAAGTCGATACTCACCTACTGAAATCCCAGTAATTCCAGCATACATGCATAATTTAGTATCAATATTTACTGAGGATTTTTGGCGTTCAGTCTGGGCTAGCATTGTGCTGGGCCATGGGAGCGTGGGTTCAGAGGAAGCCGTCCTGCTGCCTAGGGGCTTGGAGTCAGGGTGTCAATGGACAGCCGCGCTAAAATCAGAGCCCTGTGCCCTTTCCGACATTCTTTCCTTCATTTACTCTACTCCAGCCCCTTTGGCTTCTGTGCTGGTCTTCAAAGATTTTAGCAGTTATTTCCTTACCCGGACTCTCTCTCCCCACAGAGCCATGTGGCTTGGCACCTCTCGGCACCTCACTGCACCTCACGGCACCTCATGGCACCTCACGGCACCTCACTGTATCTCAAGTGATGGCTTCTGTGGGCATGGTAAGGGAAATGATACTTAGTAGTTTGATCCTGACTTTTTAAACACACACACACACACACACACACACACACACACACACACAGACATATTTCAAGGTACAATATATATTTTTCAAGGTACAATACATATTTTTTAAGGTAAATATATATTTTTTTCAAGGTAAAATATATAGTTCTCAAGGTACAATATATATTTTCCAAGGCACAATATATACTTTTCAAGGTACAATATAAGATTTGCAAGGTACAATATATATTTTGCAAGACACAATATATATTTATTTTTCAAGATACAACATGTATTTTGCAAAGTTCAATATATATTTTTCAATGTATAATATATATTTTTCAGTGTATGCTATATATTTTAATGTATGATATATATTTCAATATAGAATATATTTTTCAATATACAATATATATTTTCAATGTGCGATATGTATTTTTCAATGTATGATATGTATTTTTCAATATATGATCTATACTTTTCAAGAGGTAATATATTTTTCAAAATACAATATATATCTTTCAAGATACAATATATATTTTTCAAGACACAATATGTATTTTTCAATGTATAATATATTTTTTCAATATATAATATATATTTTCAACATACAATAATATATTTTCAATATATATTTCAATATATAATGTATACTTCAATATATAATATATTTCAACATATAATACATTTTCAATATATAATATATTTTCAATATATATTTCAATATATAATATATATTAATATATAATATATATTCAATATGTACTGTATTTCAATATATACTATATTTCAATATATAATATATTTTAATAAATAATTTTAGTGTAATGTTAATATAATATTTTATATTACCTATATTATATATTAAAACTATATTCCCCTCTGTCTTCTTTCTATTCAAAAAGGGGAATACAAACAGGAGATATTTTATGTCTGATAAATATCAGGCCTTCTTATTTATATATAATTTAATTTAACTCCTAATCACCCATGAAATAGGTATTATTAGTCTCCCTGATAGAAATAAAGAATACGAGGCATAGAGTGAGTAGTGCCGCTTTCTACAAGGTCCCAGTGAGATACAGCATAAAAGCCGATTACGATGCAGCTTCTGAATCTACTCCTATTCACCTTCTTAGTGTATGTGGACTGTTTCATAAGCATGAGGGGTTAAATGAATAAATTTTACCTCTTTTCCACCATTGATTTTGCTAAGATCTTTCAAAGCCTGGAAACTTCTCATATATATATATATATATATATATATATATATATATATATATATATATTTAAAAGTCGAGGCCCATCATGAAATCCTCACTCGGTATGTTTAGAATGAGTTTCCCTAAGCCTGCAGCTCACCCTTCCCCTTTATCTCTGAACGAGAGATGACTCACATGACTCTGAATGTATGCACACATGTGACCAGAAAGACAAAAATCTAGGTAGCTGGATTCCAAAATTCATATGTAGCTGGATTCCATTTCATATAGGTTATAATAAACAAGGCTCCCTGTCTTAATTCTGTTAGAATTTATGTGGTTTTCTCCTTATGTGCTCATACGACAGCCCCTCTGTCTCTAGCAAAATATTCCATGACAGGTCTACATTACTGATCTTTTGAGACTGTCAAGTCAGGAAAAGAAAACACGGCTTTCCTTACGGTGCTGGCAGGATGTGCGGGGAAGTTCCAGCCGGCCTGACCTAGACCGCACATCTTGCCTCTCTCTGAGCCCTGGCAGGAGCACTGGCAGCACTTCTTGCAGGAGAGGCCCAGTTATGACAGTTAAGCTTGGTTGGTTTCCAAGCCTCCCGTGGCATTGGCAGAGCACCCTTTGGATGTGCCTGAGTCTGTCGTGAAGGCGTGGCCGCAGGGTATGCGCGGCTTCTCGGTCCTCCCATGCTGGCAGTGTTCCCATGCTCTCCCTCCCAGTCCTCCTGACTGGACAGTGCTGCCCTGCCACATGCTCTTTCCATGCTTCTGCCTTGGAGCTGGTTGACCATGGGCTCAATCCTGCAATCGCAAGCCAAGTCCAACCTCTCTTCTTTTCATTGAAGCTTTAGTGCACCATGTCTCAGTGACCAGGAAGCCAACTAAGACAGGGGCCTAGTGTCTCTGGTACCAATGTGGGCCAGGTATTCCTCTCCGAATCAAAGTGAGAGAAGCCACTGTAAAATTGGAGCAGGACGCTTCTCTTCAGGTAGGAGTGTTACATAATATTGTGCTGACGGTTACTTTTATAAATATTTATGTAAACATCCTTTATGCAGAACTATTACCTGGGCATTCACCTTTTAATCCATCATACTTTCCCTTGAAGGTACAGATGTGAAATGAAATAGCTGAGGTACAGAGAAGCAGACCCAATCACAGACTGCAGTACTAGCTGCCGTGCAAACACGAAGGGAACAGACAACGTGGGCAGGGCCGTGGACCACTGTCCCTCTCGCTCACCCCTCAACCGCTAGCAATTCTCTTGGCAAGACAGCCTCTTTGAAAACTCTGGCCTGACCCTGGAGCTATGTCTTCCTGCACCTTCTTTATTATCGAGGGTACTGACTCTGAGCCATCTAAAAAAGATCTAGAAGTTCTTTCCAAAATCACAGCTTTGCAATATTTCAAGATATTACTGTCTTTTCTTCATTTCATGAAACTGGCTCAGTGAGATTTTGCATCTAGGCACCAGGGAATGGCAGAAAGAGAGGGAGAGGGAGAAAGAGGGTTAAGCATGCCGAAAAGGTAAAAGGGGTTATCTTCATATTAGGTATATTTATTAGCATGATGACTCACAGGGTAATAATGCCACCTTGCCCGTGGCTGGGATAGAAAGCAAGACTATAAAGAAATGACTGGCTGATCCTTAGAAGTGTCCAAGTTGTTATATCTTTAGGAAGTTAAAAAAATACCTTAGTGTCTGCTTACTCATCCCTCGGCCGGATGTTCTAAGCTGGAAGGGGAAAAAAAAAAAGGAAAAATACATAGAAGTTTTCTTTCCTTCTGATTGTGACTGTCAAGGACAAAAGGTTGAATATCTGCCACTAATTACATCTGTGGCTTTGAGACATCAAAATCTCTTTAGACATCTGAGTAATACCCTCACTAATATGTTGTTTGTGCATAGTGTGCACTGCATGTGTGTTTCTGTACCAGGTCTGTGTGTGTGTGTGTGTGTGTGTGTGTGTGTGTGTGGAGACTGTGTTCAGCCCTGAAAAGCAGTCTAGATATGAGTAACTTGGTTCCTTTTTATTTCCTCTTCCTCCGCTTGATCTCAGCTTCCTCATTTATAAAAGACGGGGCTGAGACAGCTAATCGCTCAATACCTTTCCTCCTCTGATTCCACTCTTTTATTCCCCTACATATTTTTCCGGGTCTTTAGCTGTGAGAAGCCTGGCCTGCCTTCCCAGAAGTCTCCTTTGCGTGGTGTCATTCTCTGGTTGGAACCACTTCTGTGCCTGTGCTGTTGCTGCCCCAGTGCCCCGAGGAGCCGGCTTTGCAGGTCAGGTCAGCGCGGGGCTTTCCGGCGCAGCCTGTGCACATCGCTGCAGGAGCGTTGGGCAGTGCGATGCAGGCTGCAGGGCTCAGAGCCTCCCCTGCACGAGTAGGGCTCTTGCAGATCCACCTGAGGAGCGACTGGAACATAGTTGCTCCGCATGCCTTCACACCTCGTCCTTGCCCTCACTCCAGAAGAAATAGTTCAGAGGACGCCGAGGCAGAACAGTCTTCTAAAGCAATTGTAGCCTCAGTGTCGTGTTTCCCGCCAAACTTCTGTGGGTTACATTTCCATAGCACTTCCCAGGGCTCTGCCCGAACTGTCACGACCTGCAAGTGAGCCAGTAGCCTTGCAGGAGGACACCTCAGAAACAACCCCGGAGCACCCCTGCAATGTGCACGTCTCAGTTCAGGGATGGAGAGCACCCCGATGATGCAGGTGCGGTGCCTCCCTGGAGGACTTGTGCGCATTTGTCCTGGAGGGACCAAAACCATACAGCTGCCTTTTCCCTAAGAATGTGGACAGCTCTCCAAATACACAGAATGTTTCTCCCATGTATCTCCTCACAAAATGGGAGTGGATTACTTATTTCTATCTTTGCATACAGAAAAGCAAACCTGAAGTTAGAGATTATTAAATAGCTCTTCCTGAGGCCATATGTTCAGAGAGAGACCGAATTCTTGCTGTTTTTACTTATTTATAGACGTTTCTTTTTTTCATTGTCTGTTTGACCAGAGAATAATGGACCTCCCTTTCTGAAGTTCTGATTAAAGAAAAGACAAGGGAAGTTATCTGTGAATTGAACTTTGACAAATTAAATAGAAAAGAAATCTAGTAAGATATCAGATCATGATGGCCAACCAGAGCGCTCAGCCGACTAAACTGCCTGCTTAGGCGGAACACAGGGACTGGGATTCAATTCCCAGCAACACATGCCCTGCCGCCCATCCCAGGGCTGCACTGAGATGGGATTGAGGGTGGGCATGCTGGCACACACTGGTAATTTCAGCACTTGAAGGCTGAAAACAAGAGAATCACCGTGAGTCTGATCTATGTAGTGAGACCCTGTAGACCACGTACTAAGTACATAAAACTAAGAAAGCAGATCATGTCTTCATAATATAGTTGTAACAATTTCTGCACAACCATGAAGTTTAGAAATATTTCCTTGTAAATGAGTATTTATATATTCAACTCTGAGTGACTCAAATAGAAGAAAATTTTGTATGCTTTGGATTAAAAATATAGTGACATTTTATAAAACATTTATGACTGGCACTTGAGGTGGTATTGGAAATATTGATAAGAAAAGAAAGAAGTGTAAAATCCATAAGTCTACAATCTGGAGGAAAAATTGGGTGCACATATTTCCAGATTTTCAAAATTATCTTCCACATATGTATAATCCTTAAAAAAATTAATTATAACATATATTCATATATATACTCTTTTCTACTCTACTTTAAAAATAAACAATAAATTATGAGCAAGTCTTTATGAATATATGCATACATTCATTTTTTAAAAAATTAATTATAACATATTCATATATATACTCTTTTCTACTCTACTTTAAAAATAAACAATAAATTATGAGCAAGTCTTTATGAATATATGCATACATTCTTTTTTAATCGATGTTTAATATAGATCTTATGGATATAAAATTATTTTACTGTGCTTCGCCACACATTTCAGTTATTTTGAGTTTGACATTATAGAGCACGCTGTGGTTGCATGTCCTGGTTTGGAGATATTTGCACATTTCTCAGATTATTTCCTCAGAATATATTCCTACAACTGAACTGCCAAGTCACGAAGCATGCATGTCTTTCGGATTTCTGAGCATTGTGAAGATAGCCGCTGATCCCACTCTGGGCCCACCTTGGGCAACAGTCTCCACATCCGATTTGCTTGCCAAATACTGTTTTCTGAGTTCAAGTGTACCAGTTGGCCACACTGACAATATCCACCTACCATGACTAGAAAAGTAAACCCAAACAGAAAGCAACCTCTTAACCTATAATTCAGATATTTTGGCTTCTAGAAAATCGTGAGAAGGGTCATAACTTCCACATTTTGGTATACTGTGAATGCAATTTGCTCAAGGACTAAAACTGTGCTAGCTCGAGACAGATGGGGACTGTCCTTCCTACCAGTGGCCATGGCTATGGTCAGCTAGTGATTAAGGGGACTGGGTTCTAGAGGTAGACAGCCTGCGTTCTTCTTGTCACCTTTGACTAGCTTCATGACTTCTGGCAACTACTAAATTTCTCTTCGGTTCATCTTTTAAAAAAAATCTGTTCTTGAGAATTATAATAGCCCCTAACTTACAGTGTGGCATCAATACTTAATGAGTTATTCACATAAAGCCTTTGAACTGTGCCTGGCACATCAAGTACTACATAAGTGTGAGTCAGTATTGCTGTTGCTATTTAATGGTTTGTATCGTTGCAAAGCTGATATATGGTGGATGCTCAAAAGTGTTTATTAAGACAGTTAGGAAATGGTGAGTGTGCTGAGACAGAGAGTTAGCTCCTGACTCGACATAGAGCTATGAGAGTCATCCATGGTAGTCGGAGTTGAAAAGCAAAGGAAGGAGGAAGCGAAGACATGAAGACTGAGGACCTCACCTCAGAACTGCCACTGAATACATAACAGATGGTGAGAGGAAAGGGCAGGATTGGTTGACAAGAACTGGCAGAGGGGACTGTCTTAGAAATACTGGGTGGGAAATGTGCTCTTTGGTGGTGGTAATCACTTATTTGACCTTTCAGAGAAGGAGCAGGGAAAAGGATCTTTAACCTTTTTTATCTCTCCTCCTCATCCACTCCCTCTTGCCTCTCTTCCTCTCCTTCTTTTTCCAAGCACAAGTTCTTCCTGGGGGAACCAGAAGGGCAGGCCAAGGTCAAGAGAGCTTGTTGCTGTAATCTTCAGGGCCACTTGTAGAAGCAGATGAAGAATCAAGAGGGTCAAGCAGAGGATGTCTGGTGCAGGTAACTTGGAGACCTAAAGTCACAGTTCTGTCCAGCACCAAGGTCAGCATCTACTGTGGGATGCAAAGAGACCTCTGGCTAGTTGGACATTTCTTTTCTATCTTTTCCTTGACTCATTCCATTGACATTTTCCCCACATTGCAAATGCATGTAGTGCTTGGAGGACCTGACCTGTTTGCAAGCTGGAGAATTACCCATGGGTGTGGCACCAACATGTCAAGCAAGCTTGGGTGTGTCCTGAGCCACAGTTCACATAGTGAGAACGAAAGCAGAAAGCTGCTTCACCACGCCGCAGAACTTGAGATATGGAGCCTGGTCGCTCTGTAGGATGAGGGAAATGTGTGCTGAAGTAGGCACAAAAGCTTCCCTTTTGATGTCTAGATAGAGTCACCAGGGGCCCTGATTTTTGAAAGTTTAATTAGGAGAGAACTATTATGTGCATTTGGTTATTGAAGAAGGTCTGATCACAGAAAGAAATCAAAATAATTATTTTTAATTTTTAAAATTATAATAAGAAAGAAATAACAATGAGACAGTTTCCAGACACATTAGCGGGACAGCCAAAATAATTAATACAGTGCATATTAATGTCTTCATAGTAGTTGCTCACAATACAAGATGCAGACATGATAACTTTTCTAAACACTGTAGTACAAATATTTCTTCTCATTGACCTAAGAGAAAGTAGCTGTTCAGTAGTTCATAACAGTAGTGGGTTATTGACAACGTCAGAAGCTGTTGTCTTGAGCCTTACACAGGCGAGCATACTAATGTGGTTTTACTTTTTATACCTCTTGGTTAAACCTTTATGCTGGATTGTTAAGACCAAGTTAAAGCAAGACTTATGCAACAAACAAATGTAACATTTTTATCTGACAAGGTCAGTCAAATGGCATTTTTCCCTGTCTCTTATTCTCTTTTACTACCATATTTTTATAAATAATTCACATGAGAGAAAGTATAGAAATAATTGACATGACATTAGAAGCAGCACACATCCGAAAGAGCAGAATGGCGGGCATTGAAGCACAGCTTTAGCATGCGATCCTTAGCGTGCCTTTACACATCGCTGTCCTCAATGTAGTCGTTTGCTTCAGCAATATTAGCATATATAGTTAATCAGAGTAAGAATTCTACTAATTAACTGGTAGTTTCAAAGAGCTGTTGGAGATTCTTAGGACCACTGTCTGATTCATCACGTATACATAAGTGCCTGGTTTTGTCCCTGCCACATTTCCTAACTTTTCTGCTTGCTGTCTCTTCCTTGTTTAGTCCTTATGTTTTTTATTTCCATTTAGCGGTGTTATGCCTTTCCATTTTTATTTCTGTTTTTGGCTTCTTAAACTAGGGAGACTATATGATATTTACACAGGTAGGTCTACATTATTTCACTTATGTATATATGTTCAAAATACATCCACTTATATATAAAGGCTTTGAGTCTATCATTCTTTTTCGCTGAGTACTATTTCATTGTATAAAACACCACATCTTTTTTCAGCCACCCTTCAGGAGCTTGGCATTTTGGTTGTTTCCAATATTTACCTATCACAAATTGTACTGCTATAAATGTAGGTGCACAATCATCACTATGATATGATATTTACAGTTCTTTTGGGAAAATTACCAGTAGGGAGATAGCTGGATAAAATGGGATTTACAGTCCTAATTTTTCAAGGAGTGGCCATACTGATTTCTATATTGGTTGCACCAGTCTGCATTCCCACCAGCAGTGGAGAAGGGTCCCTTTTTCCCCACAGCCTCTCCAACATTTGTTGTTGGTTGATATCTTTATTATAGCCATTCTTTCTTGGGTGTGATGGTATATAGGTGTTGTTTTAATTTGCAATTTCACAGATGGCTAGTGGTGTGGAGCACTTTTTCATGTATTTATTAACTTGTATTTCTTCTCTGAGAAGTATCTGTTCTTCTCAGATGCCTATTTCATGACTGTGTGTTTGAATTTTGGGACTCTAATTTTTTTTTTTTTTAGTTATTTATAAACTCTAGATGGAAGGCCTTTGTCTGAATACTTATTAGCTAAAATTTTTCTCAAAATTTGTGGATTGTCTTTTCACTGTTGGTAATTTCCTTTGGTATGCAAGACTCAATAAGAGGATGTCCCAGTTGCTAATTCTTTTAAGTGTTATATGTGTATTTTGCTTTTTATCCATGCACTGTTCGCCTACCCCGATGTCCTCAAGATATCCTCCTACTTTCTCTTCCAGGAGATTTAGTATTTCTGTTTTAATATTTAGAAATTTAATTCATTTTGACTTTAATTTAGTGCATGGTAAAAGAGCAGATTCAAGTTTCAGTTTTTGGCATGTAGAGATTCAGATTTTCCCTCACCATTTCTTAAAGAGGCTATCTTTCTTTCAGTAAACATGTTGGTCCATTTGTCAAAGGTAAGGGGGTTGGTTGTGTTTGTACTTGTTTCGGTATCTTCTAATCTATTCCATTGATCTTCAGGTCTACTTTTTTGCCAATACCACATTGATTTTATCACTGTGGCTTTGTAATATAATTTTAAGTCAGGAATTGTAATGCCTCTTGCTTTGTCTTTGTTCTCCAGGATTGTCTTTGCTATTCTAGGTCTTTTCTGGCTCCAAACAAATTTTAGCAATGATTTTTCTAGGCCTGTAAGGTCTGTTAATTGTATTTTGATAGGGACTGCATTAAATCTGTATAACATTTTAGGGAGTATGGCCATCTTCACAGCGTTGGTACTTCCTATTCAGGAGCAGGGAATAATTTTCCATTTTCCGAAGTCTTCTACAATCTCTTTTTTCAGAGTACTGTAGTTTTCATTGAATAGAACTTTTACTTCTTTTTTTTTAATATTTATTTATTTATTTTATTGTTTCAGAACCTTTATTTGTTTATTCACTCATTCTTATGGCTGGCTCAGCCCGCTCCAAGGGCAGGGCTGGCGCAGCATGTGGTGCCGGGGATCGAACCGCGGTCCCTGAAGCCGCCCAAGCTTTCCCAAGCAGGCGCTTTAAACCACTGAGCCATCCCGCCGGGGATGGCTCCTAAGTATTTCATTAATTCATAATTCATAATTGGCATTTTGGTTGTTTCCAATATTTACCTATCACAAATCATACTGCTATAAATGTAGGTGCACAATCATCACTATGATATGATATTTACAGTTCTTTTGGGAAAATTACCAGTAGGGAGATAGCTGGATAAAATGGGATTTCCAGTCCTAATTTTTCAAGGAGTGGCCATACTGATTTCTATATTGGTTGCACCAATATAGAATTCATAATTCATATAGAATTCATATAGAATTCATAATTCAACATTCATAATTAACTCCTAAGTATTTCATTTTCCATGGTGCTATTGTAAAAGATATTGTTTCTCTTTCAATGTGTTTGTTATCTATATAGAGGAATGCTATCGACTTTTTGGTATTGACTTTGTATCCTGCTGTACTGCTGAATTTGTGTATTAATTATAGCAGATTCTTTGCGGAGTTTTTTGTTTATTTGTTTGTTTGCTTTGTCTCCCAAGTAGAGTATTATGTCATCTGTAAATAATGATAGTTTAACTTCTTATTTACCTATTCATATTCCTTTCATTTTTCTCTCTTTTCTAATCGTCCTACCTAATGATTCCAGAACTATGTTCATCAGGAGCTTTGATAGAGAACATCCTTGTTTCATACCAGGTCTAAGCATAAAAGATTTCACGTTTTTCCCCATTTAGAATTATGTTAACATTTGGATTGTCATAGATGACTTTTATTACATTGAGTTAGAGGCCATCCATTCCAATTTTCTGTAAGACTTTGTACATGAATTAGTGTTGAACTTTGTCAAAAACATTTTCTGCATTAATTGAGACAATAATATGATTTTTTGATTTGGCTCTATTGATATAGTGTATTACATTTTTAGATATGAATATAGTGAACCATCCTTGCATTCTTGGAATAAATGCTACCTGGTTGTGATGTATAATTTTGATGATTTGCTAGGGTTTGATTGAGGGTTTTTGCAGCTATGTTCATGAGAGAGAATGACCTCTAATTCTCTTTTTTAGTTGAATTTTCTCTGGTTTTGGTGTCATTCCTTGGCCTCCAGGAATGATTTTTGGGACGATTGTTTCCTTTTCAATTTCATTGAAGAGTTTGAGGAGTATTGGAATTATATCTTCTGTAAATGTCTTGTACAATTCAGTAGTGAATCCAGTCAGACCTGGACTTTTATTTGTTGGTAGGTGTTTCATTACAGTTTGTATTTCATGGGCTGTTATTGGGTTATTGAGAGTTCTTGTATTTTCTTGATTCAGTTTGGTAAGTTGTACCTTTCTCAGAATCTGTCCATTTCATCTGTGTCTTCAATTCTGTGGGAGTAACGATTCTCAAAGTAGCTGCTAATGATCTTCGCAATCTCCACTGGTTCAGTGGTAATTTCACTCTTTTCATTCTTTATTGCTTGAATTTGATTTTTTAAAATTTCTCTGTTTGATGAAGTTATCTAGGGGCTTATCAATTTTATTTAATCTTTCAAAGAACCAGCATTTTGATTCATAAATTCTTGGTATTGTTTTCTAATTAGTTTGTGCTCCAATCTTTATAATTTCCTCCTGTCTTTTGGCTTTGGGTTTGCTCTTTCTTTTCTAGACAATTTAGGTGTAGCTCTAGAGTATTTATTTGTTCCCGTTATGATTTCTTAATGTGTGAGTTCACAGCTATAAATTTCTCTCTAAGTACTGCTTTGATTGCATTTGATAAATTCCCATGAGTTGTGTTTGAGTTTTTGTTAAGTTGTAGATATTGGTTAATTTCTTGTTTAATTTCCTCTGCATCCTATTGGTTGCTGAGAAGGTGCTGTTTAATTTCCATGTGGTAGTGGAGTTTTTGTGGTTTCTTTTATCATTTATTTCCAGTTTCATTGTACTGTGGTCAGATAATATGCATGGGATAATTTCTGTTTTCTTGCATATGCTCAGGCATGACCTATGAATTAGTATATGTGGTCTATTTTAGAAAGTGTCCTATGTGCAGCTGAAAAAAAATTGTGTATTCAGAAGCAGTTGAGTGGAACACTCTGTATATGTACACTAACTCCATTTGTTCCAAGTGTGGTTCAGTTCTGCTACTTCTTTGCCAATTTTTTGTCTGCCTGATATATGTTTTTGGGATGAGGGAATGTTAAAGTCTCCTATTAAGATTGTTGTATTGGATATTAGATTTTTCATGTTCAGTAAGATTTGTCTTATATAGCTGGATGCTCCTGTGTTGAGCACATACATATTTATGAGCATTAACTCTTTCGCCTTTCTTTCCCCCCTAACCAGTATGTAATGGCCTTCTTTATTTCATTTGATCATTCTTGGTTTGAAGTTGAGCCTGTCTGTGAGTAGGAATGGTACTTCTGCTTTTTTCTGAGATACTGGGGCATGCAGTGTTGTTTTCTATCCTCTAACTTTCAGCCTATGAATTTCTTTATGAGTTAAGCATGATTCTTTGATACAACATACTGTTGGATTTTGCTTCCTAATCCACTGTACCAGTCTATAAGATGTTATTTACCTGCTGTTGTTTACCCCTTTTCTCCTGTGCTTAATTGCTTGCCTTATTTGGTAGATCATCATGTGAGGTGTTCTGGTCATTTTCGGCCCCCTCTAGAATATCTTTTAGTATCTGTGTAGGATTGCCTTTGTCATGAAATTCTTTAGTTATTCTTTGTTACAGAAGTATTTTATTTCTCTGTCAAGTTTGAAAGAGAGTTTTGCAGGGTATAGCAGTCTGGGCTGGAATTTTTTTTTTCATGGAAGACTTGAACTCTGCTCCATGCTTTTCTTGACTTCATTGTTTCTGAAGAGAAATCTGGCATTATTCTGATGGGTTTTCCTTTAAATGTGATCTGTTTCTTTTCTCTAGTGGCTTTTAGTATGTTCTTGTGCTGGATTTCTATGATCTCGACTGTTATATGTTTGGGTGTGGTTTTAATTGGGTTGATGTTGTTTGAAGTTCTATATGCTTGAGTTATCTGAATGCCAGAATGTTTCCCCATATTTGGGAAGTTTTCTGCTATTATCTCTGCCCATATTCTTTTTATATCATTGTACCGACTCCTTTCTTATTGATACCTATTGTTCTCACGTTGTCCATCTTCGCATCATCTTGCAGATGTTGAATTATTTTTTCTTGCATCCTAGTTGTGTTTAATTGATCCCCTGTTATCTTTTCACTAGGTGCAACAGTGTCTTCAAGATCTGAAACTCTATGTTCACTTTCATTCAGATGACTTTGCCAGCTTGTGACTGAGATTTTAAGTTCCTCTATCTCTTTGAGTCGGTTTCATGAGATCTATTTCTTTACTGTATTACTTTTTCAAGAATCCATCATTTTTCTAATTTCCTATAGATTTTTTTTAGCAATGTATTCTATAGAAGCAACTGCTAATTCTTTCATTATAGTTATCATTTATTTATTTATTTATTTATTTATTTATTTTTACTTTAGAGAAAATTTCTAATCTGATTTCCATTATACCTTCCTGAATTTGTTTCTTTACTTCAGACATTATTAATTCAGAGATTTCAGCTGTGAAATCCCATTTCTTCTATGCTTGTGTCTCTTACATTTTTTTGGGATGGGCTTGGAGCCTGACATTGCGTTGTGCTCCTTCTCTTTGTCATTTTGTATAGCACTGTCCTCTGACCATTGCAGTAGAGCTTTGCTGCAGTTATACCCTTAGCACCTATCAAAGTTGTTTAACCAAGAGAGATTATATGGTTAAGGTAGTTATAGCTTTCTATTTATAGATCCACAGTAGGGAACACTAATAACGGATACTGATATTTAGCATTTTACAAAATTTTGTATCTAACTGGTTTGTGTTTCAGACAGAAAGAACCAACATGTCTGTGCAGCTAAGTAGATATTAAATTAGGGATTTGTATTTAATTTCGTTCCCCTAAGTTCAGCCTGATCACCTCCCCTTGATGTGCTTGGGGTCTTCTGGCAGATTAGTTCACCCAATTAACTCTTGTCCTCTTTGTAGATCAAGAGAAAAAGGGAGAAGACACCCTCCTAGATCTGAGTCCACCAAAGTGTCTCAGCTTACCGCGTCTGGGTCTACCAAGTTTGAACTGATCCAGATGCGCCTAGTTTGGGTCCTGCTGCTGGGTTCAGCTTCTTGCTGCTTCAGCCATGGGCTTAAGCCCCACACACTTGCTGGTTGCTGGGTCTGGGGGAAGATATGGTGGACTTGCAGCAGATCTCACCCACACAGGCTAGGCTTGGCTTGAGTCTGAAGAGGATTGGGAAGTGCAATGCAGACTTTCTTCCTTAGGCTGAATACTGATACTGTGATTAGTGATTCAATTCAACTAAGAAGAAGTTGACCAGTATTAATATTTTTATTCCCTTTTGGAAACAGTTTTTTAAAAAGTTAAGCAACTTATTTTAGATTACTCCACTAGTATGAGCCTGGGATTCTCAAACTCTGCCAATGAAAAAGTGATGCCCTTTCAAAAAAAAAAAAATGTCCTTTCGCATATAAAAATAAAACACTTTTTTTGTTTTGATGCAAAAAGAATGCTACTTTATAAAGCTATATTGTGTGTTTACTTTGATTAAATTTTACCTGAAGAGGTAATATTCTCATATATGAAGCAATGTGATAATAACCTGTTTAGATATAGCAAAGACCCATAGTATTTTCTACTACCAGCTTATTTCCTGCTAAACTTACGATATTTCTGTGCTTTCTGTCTTCTTTGGCTTGTTGCCTTTAGGTCACACAGCATGATGGGCATCCTGATTTTTCACCTTCCTTGGTTCCCACGTCCAGTTCCCCAATATTACTAAATATCGATACCTTTGTATACAATGCTGTAGTCATAGAAATTCAGCACCAGTTCAGATCTCTCTTGCTCAACAGAGCTATTGGAACACCATCCACTGGTCTGCCTTGCCGCTTTGCGCCCACCTCAGCTTAATCTGTTCTCCATGCCAGTCTCCTGGAGGCTTCCCTTGTAGCTATACCTGAGCATGTCACCCCTTTTGCTTAGCGGTAATTCCACAACTCCAGCCACTCAGATTCTGATTGCGTGATTTTAGCCGTGCATACAATTGTCAAATAAGCTAAAATAGCATCTTCTGTGTGGGAAGGGGACCCAGGGATGGAGGTAGGAGAGAAAGAGAAGGGAAAGGGAACTGAAAGGAATGCAGACGTAGTACATACACGGACCAACTCCTCATGACAAGTCTCATCATTAAGTGCTAAGAACCTGGACTAAGAAAAGTAGAAGTAGAAAAGTAAAGCGTAAAATAACTCACTAGAACTTCCCTTGTTTCAAATAACAATAACATACATTAAAAATTCGAATGTGCTGGTCACATCAACATTGAAGTAAGTACATGGCTACTAAGTTTAAAATTATCTTCACATAAGCATTTTACTACTCACTGTAGAATAAAAGCCTAGCTACTTAATGCAGTTGCAATCACCAGACCCACAAGAGTCTGATCTTTTCGTTCCTACTTATTTTCACTGAGTTTGGCAATTTCCAGTTTGTAACACTAGATAATTATCTATTCTGGCCACTCACTAGGTCCTGGTGAAGAGTAGATCTTCTATAAATATTCATTGAGCAAATGAGTCAAAATAGTCTGTTTGTTCAACTAGATGTTAAGCTCCTTTAAATCAGAGATCAAATATATTAGTCATTTCTCTCTTTTTTTCTGTAGAACACTGTACACATACTAAATCCTGGTTGAGCTGAAGTACTAATGAAGAGGTAGATATTAACAAGCCATTGGAAGCGAGAAAAGTGGCAGATCAGTGTGGCCCAGTGCGGTGAAGGCAGCCAGTCTGGTGCAGTGATTGGGGGAACACTGGGGTTGGGCCTGGGGCCAACAAGGAGGAAACTAAGGACAGACAAGGAAGGAAGAAGACTCACTGAAGAGATCTACAGGCAAGAAGCAAGGCTCTGTTAGCCAGGAGGGGCTTCCAAGCAGGATGCTCACAAGGGCTCTTTGCCTAGGGTTACCCAGGTGGTTCAGGAGGCTGTTAGAGCTACTGGACGGCGATGCAATCTCCTCCCTATAGAGGAGCTGCTACCTTCCAGGGCCCCATCCGTGCAGTGCTCACACAGCGCCCGAGGGAGCCCATGTTCCCTTGAGCCAGTGTCCTGCCTGCCCATGCTCCAGGGAGTCCCAGCCAGCCAGAGTGCATCGGGCAGCTCCTTTTGTTTGATCTCCAGTGGTGGTGACTCAGTAGGCTCCAGTTTGGATCCTGAGTCCATGGTGGAGATGCTGTCCTCTCTGCCTGAGAGCACCCTGACTCCTGCCTCGCTTGTCCCTGTCACACTGTGACCCGACATAGGCCTGAATTCAGGGTTAGCAGAGGGGAGAGCAGGGAGAACCCTAGGCAGAGATGCACAGAGATCAGGGCCGGCCAGATCTTGGTTAACTCAGCTTGAGTGTGTACTATGCCTTTGGGAACAGCACTGCACATGACAATCCAGCCTGGCACAGAAGAGGTCTGAGCTTTGTCCTTGGCAAAGATTGTCGTATTCCGGAAAGGAGTCTCTAGGCACGTGAAGCTCTCTGCCTAGGAGGAATGCCATTGCCTGGGTTCCATGGGTCCACTGGGTAGTCTAACAACACGGTGTAGGCAGGGGGTCACGTCAGATAGGAGCAGTGGCCTTAGACTGTAGGCTTTGGATCATCCAGCATAAAACGTCCTCCAGGGTAGCTGGGAGTGGGATTAGTCATGTGGGCAGCCAGTCCCACCCGTGTGATAGGCTCTCCACATAAGCTGCAAGCCTGGAGAAACCAGTGTGGCTGGCAGAGCTCCCAGGTCCCCTTCATTGGTGGCAAACACTGCTGTTGGCCCTGCAGTGAAAGGACGGCCTCAGGCTGCGCTTATGGAGTCTTGCTGGACTCTGCCCCGTGCACCATCCCTTTGTATCGGTGCCCTGCCGCGGCGGCACCCTCTACCTACAAGCAGCTCTTCTCTCATTCAGCGCTTTGAGTCTCTCCTGTGAGTTGTTGTTTCTGAAGGGGATTTTGAGGCCTCCTGAACTAGGAGTTAGAATCAGAAGTGGTCTCTCCATGGACTCTTCCTTCTAAGGTTTTGGTTGACTAGCTTTCCAACTCCATTTAGATCTAAAATTATCTTTTAAAAGAGAATATTCTGCAGAATGTCAGCACCCAGGGCAGATGGAAAAGGACTTACTGCAGGCACGGCAGGCCCACAGGCCCGGGATCGTGCTGTCTGTTTTCTGTCTCACAGCCTTGAGGCTCACTGTGGAGAGCAAGGTTTGCACAGAAAAATCTTAGAAAATCCTGGTAATTGGCTGGGTGCCCTGTTTGGAGAAGAAAAGGGAACGAGAGCTTTTGAACCTTACTGAATGTGGCCTTAGGAGCTACTTCATAGCATTTTATTTTATCCTGTAATCATCCTTGGAGGAAAATATTTGCCCCTTCATATGCATAGAAAATAAGCTTAGAACGACTAGGAGCTAGTCCACAGCCTCACAGCAGACACAAGGCCATGCTGGGATTAGAGAGTCAGCCCAAGTTCGGCTTGGTCCTGCAGTAATAGGGAGATAACTAGGGGCTCGCTCAGGGCAGAGATGTCACAATAACAGCACCGGAAGTGTCAGTGAGCAGCCGACCAAGGAGCAGAAGGTCTGGGAGGTGTTAGTGGTGAGGAGAGTCAGGGAAGACTGCTCTTCGACCTGGCTGCGGGATGCGCCGTGTGGACACAATCTAACTGCAGAGTCCTGGCCTTTAGGTCAGAGCCGAAGAAAAGAACCTCCTGGAACATTGCTCTATGCCCCACCTCTTCCAGCAGTGAAGAAAAAGAAACATCCTTCTGGGCTTACATGAAAAAAGCGTTTTCATTTCAAGTCACTCATGATTTCACTCGTCAAAGGATGACAGGCTTTCTCAGACCAAGGGAAGAAAACGAGTAAGACGTGTGGAAGATCCCTCCCAAGCTCTAAAACATGAAAGCGTTTCAGTAGCATCCGCATTTTCTCTTTTTTAATCCCAGTGACCTCCACCAAATTGGAGTCAGAGCCCAACTCACTTTGGAAGATGAAGTTTCTTGACTTGAAGTGTTTCACACACAAAGAGGTACTGACAGGCAGTGTATGCAAGGGAGAACGAAACGCAGCAGCGTGATGGCTGAGGAGCGTGATGCTCTCTGGAGAACACAGCCAGCCTGCCTTGGTTCACGTAATACTAGCGCTCATCTTGCCGGGGAGGGGAAGGGTACCTAGCTACAGCAGCACAATATTCATCAGCTTGAAAGTGGATATTTTAAAGATACCTTCTTTTCTAAATATAGGTTCATGCGGTCATGGATCTAATCTGTTTTATACATTGTTGATTCCTTGATAGTTGCAATTCCTCTCACCTAATAAGTATTTACTAAATATTCTGAGAATAGACATATCTGAGAGCAAACTGCACATAGGCTTATCCATAGACTTGGTCTCCGTTACTGTCTGCCCATGGTTGGGACAAATATTCAACACACAAAATGAAGGAAGCGAGTTATATCTAACTGACAGTTAGTGGAGGTTTCCTCCCCACTCCACTGGCTCCAAGGCAGACAGTGGCAGTTCCTGGCAGAAAATAAGGCCGAGTGGAGGATGAAGAGCAGCTGCAGTGTCTGCTCAGCCTCTCTCTCATCCTCCCAGAACCAGTGCGAAAACCGGAGTTCCTCTAAGGAAGGGGCAGAAGCTGCTGTAAAGAAGATCCGAAGACCTCTGAAGTGGTGTGGCTGCGATGACTGAAGTCATCTGAGGAAGGGACGTGGCAAAGCTCTGAACTCCGCCAAGGAAGTGGTGTATGCAGAAGCCTTCCTCACCTCCCTTATATATGCTTTTTGTGCTGAGTCACTCTAGGGCCGGCCCTCATACCCCAAGGCAGGCATGGAATCAACAAGCTGATCCAACCAAGCTTTCCACATCTCAAGTTGACACAATGTATCAACCATCACAAACTTCATACCTGTTACGGTTTAGATGTGAAAGCCTGCAAAGCCTCCTGTGCTAAGAAAGGTGCTTGGGTCATGGGGTTATAGCTGCCTTGCCTAGGAGCTGGGACCTTAATGGAAGAGGTGAGTCACTGGGCCATGACTTGGAAGAGTTTACCTCCCTTCCCAGCCCCACCCCTTTCTCTCTGCTTCCTGTCCACCATGAAGTATGCAGCTTTTCTCTGCAAAGGTCCTTCCTCTGCTGGTTATCATGTAAAGACTGAGACTTCTAAAACATGAACTGAAATCAGCTTCTCCTGCTTTAAGTTGGAGATGTTGGGTATGTGGTTATAGGAACAGGAAAAATAACTGACACGCGCCTGAAATTCAAATCTAATTTTTTCTGAGTTGCAAGTATAGTATTAGGCAAACCAATTGGGACAAGCGATGAGCATTAGGACCCTTAGAAACTAGATTTTTGGCTTCTTTCCCTGTTGGCCAGCTGACTGGTTATGTCTTTGTGACCTGAACAATCCAACCCACAATGTTCCACCCATGATAAGTGATGAGAACTGATGGCTCCTGATTTCCCATCAGTCTCTGTGGGAGTGTGAAGCTGTGCATTTCACTATCAGCTATTTGACTCAAATTTCTTTTTAATAGAAGCAAAATTGTTATAGATGGTGCTTGCTATGCTGAAAATATGCTTCTTCTAATACGAGATTGTTTTTCTTTTCCTTGGCCAGAGGATGCTAATAAATTCAGTACAATTGGACAATTATTTCCAATGGTGAAATTTACTAGAAATTTTTTAAAAAACTGGCTTGATGTTCTGGTTTCCTGGTTACCCAATAATATTCAGTGCATTAGTTTTCGAGTTCTCCATCTGCCAATAGCAATAATGTCGATGAGGATGAGGATGGGAATGATGACGATGATGACGATGAAATCTAAGTTTTAGCAAATGCCAGGTGCTATCAGGCCACTAAGTGCTGTTAAACCATCCAACTTATTATGTTACAAACTAGACCTTTTTATTTGCCACAAATAGCTATACAAAAAGAGATTCAGAAGTTGTCAATGTTCCCATCTTAGAAATGGTGGAGCAAAGAACTCAGACAAAGGTCTCAGACTTACAGATTTCACGAGTTTAGCCTTTGCATTTATAAACTTTGGGATGAGTGATTGGACTGGAATTTTGTGTTTTCTGAAGTGGATGCGTCTTTGTAAAAATTTGATGCAAGTCATGGTGTGCGGACTCTAGAAAGATGTGTGTGGTCCCATCACCTAATGTTTTGGAGATTGTAAGAGGCTTCCTAGACCTACTGAAATGGAGATTACTGGGAGCTCAGAGGAGCAAAAGAAAAGAAAACTCCTAATTCTTGAGTTAGCTTTTCTTTCCTTTTTTAAGAGGATTATGCAGAATGGATTTTCAGAGAGCTATGAGGTTGTTGAAGTCACTGGAATACAATTAACCCCGCTCTGTTTGGAAGTCTACAGACGGTGGACTTAGTTATGTTGAGGGCTCCAACAGTCTCTTCACCTACTGGCTGAAGAACTTATCCTGGTTGGTGATGGCCACCCTGTCACAAGTTTCCATCTTTGCTCCAAGTTTTCTGTTGCCCAGATTTCTATTTTGTGAGATTAATTTGTCCAGAACATTGCAAGAAGAGAAACAGCGAGGGCATGATTAAAAGCATATGGCATCTGAGGTGGGGAGGGGCGCAGGAGCGCAGTAGGAGGGGAGGAGCACTAAACTGAGTGTTTCTAATAAAGAAGATCAGGGCAATATTTTTTTCTGCTCCTGCTGGGGCTTGCCTGCTCCGTGAAACACTCTGATTTCTTGTCTTGCAGGCCTGGAGTGTCAGGTCAAGATGGAAACCTTCAGGACCTTCAATGTTGGGGTGTCTTGTGGTCATACTTGCTGTCATTAGGTGATACATAAAAGCCACCAGGAGGAAGGTATAAAATGTGCTAGCTGCTTGGGAGGATGGTGGTGCTTTCCAGTTCTGACCCAGCTGAAGATCTCTTTGGAAGTGCACACAGTCCATGTTTGTAGGCCTACTCAAGATTTAATAACTCTGGTGGGACCACCATTTGCCTTTCAAGATGTGACCCCTCTGTGTCTAGATGATGATTTTCAGATGCGATAACTTCTGAATGGAATCCCAGAATGAAACTACTGTAAAGGAACTTGTGCCTAACGAGGTGATCCCCGATGGAGTTTTAGCCACCTGGATCCCATCATCTTCTTCCAGTAACAGAGCCATGCTTTCTTTTCAGGAACAGCCAGTCATATTCAGAGTTGATGGTATTTTAGTGTACTGCCCAAATTTGACTTCAACAGTCAGTGGGGCACATGGAGTTTCAAGCCAGGTGAATAGGTTTAATCTCTCTCTTTATACTTTGTATGAAAGAAACAGAAAAGGAAAGTGAAGAGTCAATGGCTGGTTGCTTTCGAGTGGGCTTACTTGTTAGGCTTTGCAGGGGTTCTAGTCTGGGTTCCCAGAACCCTTCACAACCTTGTCTCTTCTTGGGGTTGTTCTCCCACTCTGCTCTCAGTTTCTGAGCAACCAGAGCCCTTCCAATGAATTTCCTTCACAGTTACCTTAGCCAGATGCCCGCAGCATGTGTCTGATTCAACACAGAGGTAACCGGGACTCACAGACTCTAAGTGATTCTCTTTGGTTGCACAGGAAGCAAGTGGTGGCACTAGCTCTAGAATCTATATTCTTTGATTCCAGGAATAAGAGGAAAGTATTGGTTTACCTTGATCGGACAGTTCTTCTTTGTTCTGTTTAATCTCCGTGTGGTCTTCTGGTGCCTTTTGAAGATTAGGTCCAGAGGAATAAGAAACACCTCTCACTCTCTCTGTAGATGTCACATTTATAAGCACTGTTTGATATATTCTCAAAATATTCCACAGGCTGGGGGGCCTGGAACCTTGTGCCCTCTGCTGCTGGCAAGGGCTTATTTTAGATGTTTCCAAAGATGAATCTTCTCGTGGGCGCAGCTGGTCCAGTGGCTACCTCTCTGGGGAGGAGATGCTATCTGCCCTCATGGCTTGAGCTGTGGCCGCAAACCCCAAATATTGACCCAGATGGTTTGTTGAAAGCGTGGGTCAGTCATACCATTTTCATCTTGACTTTTCCCCTGACAGATGCTACTCTACCCATCATGCAGAAATGTTTGCGCTAATTTAACTGTCTTCCCCAGAGATGGACTCAGAACTGGTTGAAGTCTGGTTATTAAGGAGGAGTTAAAAGACACAGATAGTGAACATTTGGAGAAGGCTCTGGAAAGAAAAGTGGCTTCCTCCAGACCAAGATGTTTTTCTTTTTCATTTCTGTGCCATTCAACAGGGTGTGTTTATAATGTCTGTGTCTATTCCAGGGCATTTGTGACACTTCGCACAGCTGTTTGCACGTATGCAGAGCCTTGTGTGTCACTTACATTGCAGAATCTTCCGTGATCCGAGAACCCTGGAAAGGAGAGTCCTAGGGGTGCAGAAAAATACCCAGACAGCGTAATGGCATAGCTGCCATCATGTGACCCAGAAGTCTGGCACCTTCCCTCTGTTCCTGACATACTTCTTTTATACTAAGGTCATTGCTGACATTCTCTATATTGTCCTTTAGAAACAGAGGAAGGGGTGACAGGAAGATTGAGGGGGTTTTCTGGTTGTATGTGAGTTTTCTGGCTATACCAAGTGTCACTCTCCATTGTGCCTCTGCCATTTACTAGTGGTTGCATAGATTTTACTCAATTTATTCACTGAACTTATATTGGTCTCCCCTATACTCCTGCAGTTGCAAGATGAATGAAATGCAACAATCCCCTTCAAAGCCCCACTCTCTAGTGGGTTGGTTCTAGGACCAAAATTTGGAAAAGGGTGCTAACTCAGAGAACGTAGTAGCATATCCTAGTTCTGTGTGGAGTCTCAGATAATGCACCTGGTACTTCTGCAACAGAGCTCTTGTTCCCTAGTACATTCATGATATATTTATAAAATATTTAATGCGATACTTCACACCTAGTCATTTTTCAGTAATGCTATCTATTAAATATTTAGCTTAAACACATATGTGGCAATCTTTACCTTCAACTTTTAAGGAAAAATCACATTTTATTACATCCTGGCTTGTGAGGTGACATCTCTAAGTATAACTTATAAAAAGGATCTGCGTTATCTGCCTTAAATAACCTTTCCATCTCCACAGTTCTGTATAACTTGGTGTAAACTATTTGTTAAAATCATCCCAATCCTATTTATTGCTCAGAATCCAGTTGAAAACATACATCCTTTGCGGAGAGGAGCTCCATTTTCCCCTGATATTGAGGTGTGTTTTCTGTTGTGATTTAGAGAGACTTCTACTGCAGAACTTCATCAAGTGCTATAATTTTGTGCTTTTATAACTCCTCGTGAGAATGTTTCAAGTTACACACTCCTTTTTTCATCATTAGTGCTTAAGCTAGCATCTAGCATCAAGTAAGGCATTCAATGAATCATTGCATAATAAGTAATTAGCTGTGTAACTGTTGTGCATGGGAAAATATTAGAAACCTTTTTTATTTTATTTTACTTTTTAATTTTTTGGAAGTATATATATATATCTGTATGCTCTTCCTGTGAGCAGCCTGAGGTGTGTCGTGAAAATGGTTCACTACTTTCTCGACCTAGAAAACTCCGTAAAATCATGCAAACCAACAAGCTCAAATCTTTACCAACAAGCTCAAATCTTTGCATTCACCTTAAGAACATGTGTGAAACTGCCCAGGCCATCAAGTGTATGCATATCTGAAAGGCCACCAAGTATCTGAAGGATGTCACATTAAAGAAGTAATGTGTGCCATTCCGACGTTACAATGGTGGAGTTGGCAGGTGTGCCCAGGCCAAACAGTGAGGCTGGACACAGGGTCAGTGGCCCAAAAAGAGTGCTGAATTTTTGCTGCACATGCTTAACAATGCAGAGAGTAATGCCGAACTTAAGGGTTTAGATGTAGATTCTCTGGTTACTGAACATACCCAGGTGAACAAAGCACCCAAGATGCGCCGCCGTACTTACAGAGCTCATGGCCGGATTAACTCATCCATGAGCTCCCCCTGCCATATTGAGATGATCCTTACTGAAAAGGAACAAACTATTCCCAAACCAGAGGAGGAGGTTGCACAGAAGGAAAAGATATCCCAGAAGAAACTGATGAAACAAAAACGTATGGCATGGGAATAAATTAAGGATAAAATAAATGCGAATAGAATTAATGTTGTTGGTTAATATGTAAAAAAAAAATGAGTGTACAGAATATTTTATAGTAGTTAGGAGCCATTTTGGAAAAGTAGGCACCGTGAAGCCACACTTTACTTTCCCTCTTTTTTTAACCCGAAAGTGAATTTGAAATCATCAGAAGTTATATAATCTCTTCTCAAAAAGAAAGGGAGAGTATTTTAACTCAGAAATGGCTGAGTTCATTGCCAAAGATTTAGGTTGGATATCCTTCAGGTGCTATCCTTAGGCATGTGTTCAATATTTCTGTGATTCAACATTTTTGATAAATACTAATTGGTCAGATACATTGACAATCACTATTTTGATATTTTAGGATGAAAGCAAGACAGGTAAAGTAGAATCTTAGGTATTCATGGTCCATTTGGGAGACGTTTATAACCTTATGGACAGGGATGATTTGGTGGCCAGACATGAACTTTCCTAAGTACTGGAAAACTTGGATTTTAAGTAGTGGAAGCCAACTTAAGTTGTTCTAAGCCGAAGACAAGCTGTTTATTTAAAGAAGTAAAGATTGTAATGCTGAGGTCAAAGGCAAGACAGTGAATGGGACAAGCGAAAAGGCAGAAGCAGGCCCTAGAAAGCCTTCTGGACGCAGCCTCTGCTTGCTCCTCTCCGCTTGCCTGCGGCTTCTGGTCTCCTGGACACGCGTCTGCTCCATGAACACCTGTGACCTCCTCCCACTGCTCCCAATTCTACACCTCAGGAAAGTGTCCTCGAAGGCCTCTGCGTGCGTGTCCTTCTGCCCTCTAGTCTTCTGCTTGCTCATCTATTGATTGCTTTTCCCTTTCCTTCCTCTCTCTTGGCCTTGAAAGATTCTGGTTGTCTCACCTTGGGAGGTCACTATTCCATGCCAAGCAACGGGAGACAGGAGTCGGGACACTGCCAAAGGGGTTTCTGTGACTCCCATGCTGTGATCTGTTGAATCAGGACCCGCTTATCCCATGGAGGCACTGCACGGAGAAGCCATTGCCTTCCGACTTTTGCACAACAAGGCACAGCACATTGCATCACAAAATCAAATTCGGAATAAGGCTCAGTTGATCTACATTACATTTGGCTCTTAACATGCAGAGCCTGGAGGGGTTGATCATAAAATAAAAACTTCACGGAGGAGCTTAGCGCTTGCTTTGAGGTTTAAGAAGAATATAGTGAGCAATCTCTGAGTCTAAAATATTCTAACATATAAAATAAGTAAAAATTAATACCTGCCAGCCAAACCAGCTTAGTGTTTGCAATTCCAAATAGGTTTCTCTGGAAGAAGTGCTCCGTATAAATCTCCTAGAAATCAGTGGAGAATAGAGTTGTTACCATAAGCGCAAGAAGCTTGTACACCTAGGGAGCATATCCTCTTCCCTTGCACCCAGGCTTGCTATTGAAAGTGTTAAAACATCTTACCAGTCCGGCTCTTGATTTAGAAATGATGCATGAGGCATGGAATATTAGTGGGAGTGAGTGTGCTGGGATATTAAAATGCCATTGACATCCATAACTACCAATGTATAAAAATAACAAATGCTAATGAAACGACCTGAGTGCGGAGAGCCGGCAGTTTGGCCCTTGTCAACGTTCCGCTTCATGAAATATAGGCCATCCTGCCTCCCCTGCTTACGTCAGACTGTCCGGGAGAATATCCGATTCATTATTCCCTGCTATCCATCAAACTTCCTGTGCCCAAAAAGTATTCAGAAGGAACAGGGCCATCTTCTCTTCTATAGTTTGCAGGCTTGAGTTCTTTTTGTATAACAGGGCATAGATTTTGGGCAGTAGGGACCATTCCCCCAGTCTAAGTTTCTGTCTCTGCTCTTTGAATTTATCAACACTCTGTCCTGACCAAGCGGCAATAATACATTTAGAGTATTATTGCGTGACAATTTCCACTAATAAAGAGAGGGGACCACAGTGACAATTGTAGCTGGGCTCTAGGCTGACCATATATGTGGCATCTACAATGGAACTGATTCTGAATTCTGGAAAGCTGTTGATTCGAGTGGAAAGGAAAAGCATACTCTTTGGTTTATGAGCTATCTGTTGCCTACCTACTGTATACAGAGCCTTGCTTTGGGCCTTAGAAATGGTTAACACAGCCGGGTATGTGGTGCATGCCTGTAATACCAGCACTTGGGATGCTAAGGCAGGAGGATTGATGTGAGTCCGAGACCAGCCTGGGCTACAGAAGTGAGCTCAAGGCCAGCCTGAACTGCATAGAGAGACCCTGTCTCAAAAAGCAAAAAAAAAAAAAAAAAAAAAAAAAAAAAAAAAAAAAAAAAAAAAAAAAGGATAACAGGCCAACTAGCTAGCTCAGCAGATTAATGTATCTGCTTAGGCAGATGCGGGGACTGGGAGGGAGGGGGTGGATTTCAATCCCCTGCGTGCTGCGCTGGACCTGCCCCTGGGTCCTGCTGAGATGGTGATTGAGACTGGGCATTGTGGTGCGCATCTGTAATCCCAGTGTTTAGGAGACTGAAAACAGGAGGATCACTATGAGTCCAATCTGCATAGTGAGACCTTGTAGACCCTGTGCTAAGTACATAAACCAGTTAAAAAAAAAAAAAAAAAAAAGAATTGTGAAGGATGGTCACTCTGGATCTGTGGGTCAATATTCTTCTTTATGTAGAAGGGGCAGCATGAGGACTTATTGACATCTAATGACTGCTGTAGAAAAGCATGCTAGTGCCATCAGGCCACAAGCTGAATACTGAATGCCAGGAGAAGGATCCAGATTGCAAGAGACACCGAGACAAAGTTCATGGATGGAAGATGCACAGAAACGGGTGTGCTGCTCCTGGACAGCGATGGGTTGGTGTCCACTCACCGTGCAGGCAAGGTGGACAAGGCCCAGGCCACTGGCACAGGCACCCGCTCAGGGTGCAGGAAGACCCTTCACTTCCATCTAAAGAAGATGCTCCCGCACAGGCAGGGCTGCCCGGCTCTTTTGCGAGCTACTTTGGCACCATACAACGAGCATCAAATATTCACACCCTTGCAGTCTGGTAATTCCAGTTCTGGGAGCCTTTGTCCCCAAGAATCAGCTCCTTCTAAGTCACAAAAAAAGCTTTTTACACCAAGACATGCACGTGGCGCTTCTGCTAATTGTGAACAACTGAAAATAATGTAAATTCCTGAAACCAGGGAAAGACTGAGGACATTACGGCAAGTCTACTTAAGCATTAACAGCTATCAAATGATTGTGCTGTGCACAACATCATTCTGGAAGCTTCTAGTATCGGTGCAGTTAGTTTCTGTGAGCATTTTACTCACACTCTGACTGGGCAGATGTGGAAACTGAGGGCTGGACGGATGGCAGTGATGCGCAGACGCTGTCCCAGCTGCCCCAGCGGAAGGCAGGGAGCCGAGCTGAGATGCCCCTAGGCTGAGCAGGTACTTTACGTAATGATAAGTTCTTAAAATATATGTATCATATGAAAATTGTTTATAGAAATATAAAATTTCAATGGTCCAGTACAGGGGAAGTCTGCAGGGTGATTAATGGCTATGTTCAACGCCAAACGCACGCGTAGCAGTAGGTCCCGGGCACTTTGCACCTGGCTGGGCTCTGAAAACGGGTGTCTGGCTCCGAAGCCTGCTCTCTCATCCCCGCTTCGTCCTCCGGGAGCCTCTTCTCTGCACTGTCGCTCTCTCCTCACTCTTCTTCCAACCTGCTGCCCACTTCAGGTCCCACCCATCGTGGGAGGTCAAATGGGGCCTTCCGTTGCCTAGGCCGCACCTGCCGCTGTGCTTGGGAAGACCCTTCCCCAAGCCAGCACCGGCTCCAACCCTTCTGACCCTCTCTCTGGTGGGTCCGCCTCCTGCTGACCACTCCCTGCTCTGCTGCGCTTCGCGCTGTGCACGACCTCTCTGCTCGCCATGCTATCTCACATCACCCGCTTGACTCGTGGCTTCCAGTACCTTCTGGGTCTTCCACTCCGACCTGCAAACTCTCTGCTACTTTATGACTCACACAACAGCTCTTACCAGGGAGCTGAATGCAGGGAAGGCCCTAAGTACACACTGACCTGTCGGCAGAAGTATGAGGTCCAGTAACAAAGTGGTCTCAAGGGCTTGGGTTTGTCTAAATTTATCTAAGCAAGAACTTACGTCAAGCACTAAGAATCACAGAGAAGACAGGCTGCGAGTCTTAAAATAATAATAGAGCCTAGAAATGCAAGAAGATCTTGCGGGTCTTGCGCCTTTGCTTCTGCTTGGGCCAGAAAAGAAAACGAGTAGAAGAGGATTAGGTTCTGGGCTTGGGACCACCTGGGAGACAGCAGAGGTGGCTTCGCCGATAGTGTCCTGTCCCGGACCACAGTCGATGGCTCCTTCCCCTCGCTGAGGCTCCACCTCCCACCTCTCAGATCTCCCTCTTCCTCCTCCTCCTTTTCCTTCTCTTCTTCCTCTTCCCTCTTCTTCTTCTATAGATCAAAACACAGCTCACAGCCAAGGTCTTGAAATAAACTCTTTCTCCCAAAAGGAGAGAGAGGAGCGGGGAGTTTGTTGATGTCTTTGTTTATCCCGATGCCCTCGGTCCCCCTGATTTTCTGCACACCCTGGCACGGACTTTTCTGCATGTCTGGGGGCACAAACCCTGCCAGAGTTTGCACTCAGAGTCTGACGTTTTATTAGAAAGAGGTGTCGCGCTTTGACTCCAGAGCATCAGACCCTCTGCTGTGTGGCACGTGGCCGGCAGAGCCTCTGAACACCAACTCTGAGCCTTGCTGTTATTTTTAAATATCCATTCATCTTCATTAAACATCCCCCTTCACACCCTGCTCAGCAGCGACATGTCCAGGCCCTGCCTTCTGTGTTGGGAAGGCTTTCTCTTCCCCGATCTCTTGAGTGAGCGTGGAACCTTACAAGAGGATAGTTGCTACGTGCTATTTGTTACGAAGCAGGCAGTGGAGGACTAGGAAAGCCTGTGGCAGTCGCGGCGGTACAGTGGCCTGCATCCCCTCGGGACACTGCTGCCTGGTGTGCCCCTGGCCATGTGGCTGCCCTGGGGGCTCAGGATGGCCGCCCTGGGAGCTGCTTCCCCGAACCCTGCACGCAGAGCCTGATGAGACAAGAGGCAGCGCGCGCAGCAGCTCACTGTAAGCTGGCTAGAATTAAATGAGCTTAAATAACAAATGCTCAGATCGTGGTTACTAATTAAGAGTGATGCCAGAATGCCTGTAAGTTTTACATATGTTCCTCATTTGGCTGAGATTTTCACAATGAGTAATGCGACACCGACTTGATCACCTGACTCCTAGGCAGACTCACGGGTTGGCTGGGAGCTAGATCCCAGTTGGGGACCTGGAAACTGCGAGCGCCCTAAAACCCACTGGTTGTGTCAGGGCTGAGCAGTCCAGGCCTGAGTGTGTGTGTGTGTGTGTGTGCAT